>JAJEJO010048444.1:39457-79565 GCA_020662805.1 Glaucomys volans | reverse complement strand
AAGGAAGGAAGGAAGGAAGGAAGGAAGGAAGGAAGGAAGGAAGGAAGCTGCAGACCAATATTTTTAATACACAAAGTTCTCATTAAAACACTAGCAATTTGAATTCAGCCACATACCAAGATCATGATCAAGTGGGATTTATCCCAGGGATGCAAGGATAGTTCAACTTACACAAATCAATAAATGTAACACATCACATTAACAAAATAAGGACCATAATGATTATTATCTTGATAAATGTAGAAAAAACATTTGATCAAATTCTACTTTTTTAAATGATAAAATCTCTGAGTCAATTAAGTATGAAAGGAATATAGTTCAAAGCAAGAAATGCTATATGTAACAAACTCAGTCAACAATATACCCAATAAGAAAAAAGCTAAAAGCTTTTCTTATAAGATCTGAAATAATTCAAAGATGTGCTTTCACACAAATATGTTCAATGTAGTACTTGACGTTAACCAGAACAATTAGGCAAGAGAGAAACTAAAAAGCCAATGAAGAGAAAGGAAATAATTCAAATTATCCTTGTTTGTAATGATACGATTTATAGATCGAAAAACAAAAACATAGAAAAATTTTAGAACTGATAAAGAAATCCAGTAAAGTTGTACAATGGCAAGTTACAAAAATATGCAAAATTTTTATACAGTAGTAAAGAGTTTTCTAAGAAAGAAATCATGAAAAGAATTCCAATCACAATAGTAACAACAACTGAAACTAATGAACAAATTTCAACAAGGAAGTAAAAGACATCTAAAATAAATATTTAAAACTGTGATAAAACTAAATGAAGAGGAGACACAAAAACATAGACTGTCCATGTTCATGGATTGGAGGAATTTATATTGTAAAATGTCAGTGAAATTCTTATCAAAATATAAATAATGTTCTTCACAGAACTAGAGAAATCTATCTTGATATAAATGGTATCACAAACATTGTGAATACCCAAACTATCTTAAGTAAAAATAATGCTAGAAGTATTACACTACCTAACTTCAAAATTTATTACAAAGCTGTAGTAATCAAAACAAAATTGTGTTTTTATAAAAACAGATGCACAGATCAATGAAGAACCAAATGCCCAGAAATAATCCTATGCATTGAAATCCATATGATTTTCAAAAACTGTACCAAAAATGTACATTGGAGAAAGGACAGCCTCTTAAACAAATGTTCATGGAAAAATTAGATATTCACATATGGAAGATTGACACTTGACCACTATCTCTCACCTGATGCAAAAAAAAAAAACAAATCAAAATGGATAAAAGACCTAAATGAAAGAGGAGAAGCTATGAAATTATTAAAAGAAATCAAGGAAAACACTTCAATACATCACTATAGGTAATAATTTTCAGATAATACTCCCAAAATACAGGTAACAAAATAAGAAATAGACAAATGAGGTTATATCAAACTAATAAATTTCTGCATAGCAAAGGAGGTAATCAACAGAGTGAAGAGAAAAATCTATATGATGGAAAAATAATTTGGCAATTATTCATCTGGAAGGAGATTAATACCCAGAATATAAGAAACTTAATACAACTCAAAAACAACAACAAAACCCCCAAATAATCCAAATAGAATAGGCAATAGATATGAATAGATACTTCTCAAAAGAAGAAATTAAAACAGCAAAACTATTATGAAATAATGCTTACTTTCATTAGCCATTAGGTACATACAAATCAAAACCACAAAAGAACATTATTTAACCCATAAGAATGGCTACTATAAAAATTGCTGGTAAGGTTGTGCAGAAAATGGAACTCTCACAGGCTTTTGGTGAGAATGTAAACTAATATAGCCTCTATGAAAAATATTATGGAGGTGCCTCAGGAAATTTAGATCTACCACATAGTGCAGCTCTCCCACTTCTAAGTATATATAGAAAAAGAAATGGTATCTGAATATCAAAGAGATTCCTGTACATCCACATTAGTTACTGCATTATTCACAATAGCTAAGATATGTAATCAATCTAGGTGCCAATCAATGCAAAAATGAATAAAGAAAATTATAATATTATATACACACACATTGGAATATTATTCCATCATCAAACGAATACTCTATCATCAGTAGCAAAATGCATAAAATTATAGGACATTAACTAAGTGATATGTTGAACACAAAGACAAATTCCACCTGTTCTTTAATATGTGGATGTCAAAAAATTTTCTGAATGTGTAATAGTGATCAGGAAAGCCTAAGGAGGGTGGAGACGAAGTGGATAAATAAGAAATTAGATTAGAAGTATCCACAAACAGTTTGAAGGAATAAGTTCTAGTGTTCTATGATAAGGTGAAGGAACTAGAAGTCACAAAAAACTGTTTTGTATTTTATAAATAACTGGAAGAAGGGAGCTTGAAGTGTCTGAACACAAATTAATGATAAGAAAACAGTAGTGTTAATTATCCTGATTTGATATTTATATACTGTATACATATATTGAACTATCACATGATACCTCATAATTGTGTTCAACCAAAATAATTAAATATATATTAAAATAAATCATGTACACACACAAACACACTCATGTTCAACTTTAGCTATGGAATAGAAAAATAAACTTAGTTATGTCAAAGGGACTTAAGAATTAACTGAAAGTCTTTCCAATGAGCAGAACTGGAACTATATGGACAAAAAATTTAATAAAGTACTATTGGATTATAACCCAAAGTGTAAAATAGATACCCATGAATCCATACTGATGTAAATAAATGGTTGAATGAACTCAGTGAATAAATATAGTACCCATCTTGCTAATTATTGAATATATATAAATAGGATCATAATGAGCATTTAACTTAATATTAAATATTACACATATTCTAAAGATATTAAGAAGAATTAAAAACTTACAAAATGATACAAGAATGATATGGATGATTCTCATAATCTCTATGGCGGTAAGTTATTTCTAAGAAATATTGAAACCAAGAAGTTATGAAGAAATAGCAGAATTTTAACATCTAATAAATATAAAAACTTTGTATTATGGAAGACAACAAAACAAATTCAAAAGAGAAATGACAGTGCAGGAGAAAATGTTTGCAATTAATGTAAAACATAAGATATTACTTTCAATAATATATGAAAACCTCTTACAAATAATAAATATAATGTAATAAGTATATACATAAGTTTTGCAAAGAAAAAATATAACTAGTGTATGAATATATGAAAACAATATCAATTAAACTAATAATAAGAGGCAATAATGAAGCCAAAATGGATGTGATTTTTAATTTAAAATCTAGTAGGAACAAAATATTCGGAATTCATGAGATTATCTGGAAACCAACACCCATATACTCTAGGCAATGTGAATTTTTAGAGATAATTTTGTGAGATGTTTATGAAATTTAAAAATGCACATAATATTTGACCCAGTTGTTCTTCTTTTTAGGAATAAATGTTATAAGTGTTTTCCATATGCAAATATATTTTATACAATCATCTTGCAGAAAACAATAAATAACCCAAATGTCCATGAATAGGGGTTTATTTAAATAAGTGAAATACATCCATACCAAGTTTTATAAATTTATTATGAAGGTGATTTAAATCTACATGTACTGAAATTATAGTATCTTTAACAAATATTGAAAAATAATCAAAGTGAGATCATAATATATATTACTCAATTATTGTAAAACAATGAATTTTTTAATGAGAAAACTGCACATACATATGTGCAAACAAAGGCATAAAAATATTAATTTTCCATTACACTTGCTTTTGGATAATATTGTGAGATTAGAAGTTTTAGTTAACAAATACTTTCATTATTACCCTATGTACTCCTGTATTAAAATTGAATTTTTGCAAGTTTTCATGTACTATTTTCAAAATGCAAAATGAGTACTATGAACCTTATGTGTTATGTAGTTAATATAACCAATAGTACATCAACAAAAATTTCTTTGGTCACTGTTTTCATCCATATTATCATGGTTTTGCAAATTGTCCTTCAGCTTTATAAGTGCTTTATGTATATATCTAAACCTTTTCATCCACAAAGGAAAGAAGAGCCATATTTTCTTACCAAGTAATTTATTAGAGATAGGATTGCATTCTAAAGAAAATATTTTCATGTATCCTAAAGTAAGTACCAGTGCTTTCAAGTTCTATATAGTTGAACAAATGACTTTATTAATGCCCTAATTGCATAATTGAAATATCTTTGCAGGAACAAAACTTAACTTTCTAAAAAATATATGAAATGTCCAGGTAAATTTTCAGTAAAGAATGGTAGGGAGTGTGTTATTATGTTATTTGGAGGTGCCATAGTATATTCCATTGCCTATCAATAGAAATATTTCAAGTATGTGACTTTAGTGCCCATACCTTGGTTTCTAAATAACATTCACTGAAAACAAAAACAAACTAACAAAAACAGGGAACTTTGCATAATAAATTATTCTGCTGGAGGAAGGAATATACTAATAAGCTTTAACAATCTTACAATACTTGGAAATGAGGGAGTTCCTCAAAAATCCAAATCATGCGTATGCCAAAGAGACACAGGATCCAACCTGAGTTTTTTCAGTGGTCAAATCTGGAATAATTTGAACAACAAAATAAACTAATTTTGGATTAAAACCCAAACCATAAATTAAATATATAGGATTCCATAATCATATTATTAAATTTATGAATAAATAAACAAATAGGGAAAAGGGACACATTTCTCATGGATGGATTTCAAATAATGTGTGTGTGCAGAAACTCAATTCCTCAGGAAAGTGAAGCTTAAACCTTTCTACACCACCACCTCTGCTAGAGTATTGGGTGAACTAAGTAAAGTGCTTGCAAAGAATCAAGTATGGAAAAGGCAAAAATAGTAACTTACAGTGGAAAATAAATCAATAAATTGCTTAAATTTAAAATTATGAATAATAATCCTCGTGGATATCAAGTTACCACTAAATATGATAGGATGATAAGGACACCTTTCCAATATGGTATTCTTCCCTAAAGTCCATAAACCTAAAATAATTATTCAAAAAACATGGAATAACCTAAATCAAGGAGCTTTCTACAAAATATTAACACTTTCCCAAACTGTCAAGCTCATGGAAACAAGAAAAGATTAAGAAATTTTCATGGATTGAAAGAGATTAAGGAGACATGAGGACTAAATAATATATTGTATCCTGGATAGTATATTGGAACAGAAACAGTCATTAGATACAAACTAACAGAAACTGAATGAAATATGGATTTGGGTGCTGGGATTGTGGCTCGGTGATAGGTGCTTGCCTAGCATGTTTGAGGCACTGGAGCAAGTCTCAGCACCACATATAAATAAATAAATAAATAAATAAATAAATAAATAAATAAATAATAAACGTTCATCAACAACTGATACAAATAAAGAATTAAAAATATGGGTATGAATAACTGTTGTGTCTTTATTATAATTTCTTAACTTTGACAAAATTATGGGCAAGAAAAATGTTAAGAAATGAGAAAATTTGGTTCAGTTTCAGAGTCTGTAGTATCTTTAAAATTTTCTGTAAAATTAAAATATTTATTTAAAAAAATAACACATTTCCCCACTCCCTGCCTTTTCTCCTTCCTTTTGAATCTTCTCTTTCTTTCCTCTCTCTCTGTCACACACACACTCCACTTCTGTTGACTAATTTTCCAGTTTACAATCTCTAGCATAACATGGAAATTCACAGATTTCATGAAAATGTCCAAAACAGATGCTTGCATTGTGTAGCCAAAATACAATTTATTGCATGAGGGGTGCTCTTGTGGCTCAGTGGTAGAGCACTTGCCTAACAAGTGTGAGGCACTGGGTTCCATCCTCAGCACCACATAAAAGTAAATAAATGAAATAATAGTACTGTATCCAACTAAAACTAAAAAAAATTAAAAATTATTGCCTGAGTTTATATTTTTGTAAATTTTCAACTAGCTGCTTTGGTGTAATATGGCACCTGTGAATATTTTTATGAAGATGCCTCAGAGAAGGATATGTATATCCAAATTGTGGTAAAAAATTTTACAATTTTCCTTGAATTGTTATAGTTTTCAAAATGTTTTGATTGTAGTTGAAATTAAGATGTAATAATCAAAATTGAATGTAATATTAATTGCTAAATTGGACAGTATCCCATAACTTAACTTTTAATAGACTGAATTCATATAAAAATTCATGTGTTATTTTAATATTTAATTAGAATTACTAAGAATGAAAATAGAAATTTTCTGGTTTTTATATGTATATATTTATATATAAAAGTGAAGTATAGAAATTAGATTTATTTTCAGTAAGTATTTGAATATTCTAGAGATTGATCATGGTGTATTCTTTTTATAAAAAATTGAATATATTTGTATATTTGACTTACGATACATGGTGAATTGATGACTAACTTTAAATTTTCATGCCACTCTTTTTGCAATTATACTTTCATGTGTAATGAGAACACTTAAGAGCTATTCTTTCAGCAAGTTTCAAGTATATGACACAGTACTAGCTATAGTCATCATACTTTATATCAGATCTCAAAAATCTATTCATCCTACATAAATAAAACTTTGTGTCTTTTAAAGCACACGTCCCCATTTTCTATCCCCTTTAATCCATGATAGCCATCACTCTACAATCTGTTCAAATGAATTCAATTTTTAAAACATTCAACATATAAGTGAGATTATGCAGTATTTTTTCACATCTACCATATTTCACTTAACACTATCTCCTACTGGTTAATTTGTCTTTCTACAGGTGGCAGATTTTCCTACATTTTTAAATCTAAGTAATACTCCAACACACATGCATGCACACTTTCTTTTTTCTTTCATCTGTTGATGAAACAACCTTGGCTTAGGTAAATTCGATAACTTTGCTATTGTGAGTAATGCCACAATTATTGTGGAAGTGTATCCCTTTGAGATATTTAGTTCAGTTCCATTAGATATACCAAGGGAGATTACTGCATAATATTGAACTCCTTGAGAAGAAAATAAAAAATATCCTGTTTATAATAGCATCAAAAAGAGTAAAAAGCTTAAGACAAATGTTTAATCATGGAGGTGAAAGATGTGTACATTTAAAAGTATAAAAACTAATGAAAGAAATTAAAGAAGTCACAAGTGAACAGATAGATATCCCATGTTCATGGATTAGAAAAAATAATATTGTCACATGTACATAATTCTCTAAGCAATCTCCAGATTAAATGCCATCATATTCAAAATTCCAATATTGTTTTTCACAGTAATAGAAAAAAAATCTAATATTTGCATGAAGCCACAGAAGATGCTCACAGGCAAAAGCAACCTTGAGAAAAAAATTAAGTAGGAGGTATTATTCTTCCTGATTTTAATTTATACTATAAAGTATGATATTGACACATATATAAAGATCAAAAGCATAGTACAAAGGAACATAATGGATACTCTAGAAACAAACCCATACATATATGGTCAATTAATTTTCCATGAAAATATCAAGAATACACAATAGGAAAAGAATAAAATCATCAATAAATTATTTGAGAAAACTGGATACCTATCTGTAAAAAAATGACACCTTTATCACATACAAAAATTAACTAAAAAATGAATTAAATATTTAATATAAGTCCTGAAAACATAAACCCCTTGAGGAAAACATGCAGGAAAAGCTGCTTAACATTTGTATTGGGAATAATTTTTATAATATTTTAATATCACACAAATAATTCATAAAAGCAAAAATAAAGAAATGGATAAGTTCCTTCACCCATTTATTGATATTTTTGGTGTTAAGCTTTTTGAGTCCTTTTTATATCCTTGAAATTAATGCTTTATCTAAGGTGCAGGTGGCAAAGATTTTCTCCCATTTTGTAGGCTCTCTCTTCATGCACTTGATTGATTCCCTTGCTGTGAAGAAGCTTTTTAGTTTGATGACATCCCAATTATTGTCTATTTTAATTCTTTCTATTTAGGAATCTTTTTAAGGAAGTCAGTTTCTGAGTCAATAGGTAAGAGTGTTGGGCCTACCTTTTCCCTCCTAGTATGTGCAGGGTCTCTAGATTTATGCATAGGTCCTTGACACACTTTGAGTTGAGTTTTGTGCAAGGTGAGAGATAGGGGTTAAATGTCATTATACTACATAGAGATTTCTAGTTTTCCCAGCACCACCTGTTGAAGCAGCTATCTTTTCTCCAAAGTATATTATTGACACCTTTATTTAGTATGAGATTGATTGCATTTACGTGAATTTGTCTCTGTGAGTTCTATTTTGTTCCATTGCTCCTCTTGCCTATTTTGGTGCCAATACTAGGCTGCTTTCATTATTATAGCACTATAGTATAATTTTAGGTCTGGTATTGTGATGTTTCCTGCTTCACATTTCTCACTAAGGATTGCTTTGGCTATTCTGAGCCTCTTATTCTTCCCAATAAATTTTGTGACTGTTTTTTTCTATTTCCATGAAAAATATCATTGGAATTTTGATAGGAATTGCATTGAACTTGTATAGCACTCTGGGTAACATGACTATTTTGACAATATTCATTCTGCCTATCCAAGAAAATGGGAGAGATTTCCATCTTATAAGGTCATCTTCAATTTCTTTCTTTAGTGTTCTATTGTCTTCATTGTAAAGCACTTTCACCTCTTTTATTAGCTTGATTTCCAATTGTGTGTGTGGGGGGGTTCTGGGGAGTAACTCAGGATCTTGTTCATGCAAGGCAAGCACTCTACCAAGAGAGCTATATCCCAAACCATGATTCCCATTTTTTTTGAGACTATTGTGAACAGGATGGTTTTCCTTATTTCTCTTTCAGCTGATTCATCATTGGAGTATAGGATCACAATTGATTTATGAGTGTTAACTTTGTATCCTGCTACTTTAATAAATTAATTTATGAGTTCTAGAAGATTTCTAGTGGACTCTTTGAGTCTTCTACATATAGACTCATGTCAGCAGGAAACAGAAGTGGTTGAAGATCTTCTTTTTCTAGTCACATCCCTTTAAATTCATTCTTTTGCCTACTTGTTCTAGCTAGAGATTTGAGCCCAAACACTTCACAGAAGAAGAAATATGAATTGTCAACAAATACATGAAAAAAATATTCAATGTCTCTAGCAATTAGAGAAAAGCAAATAAAAACTACACTGATATTCCATATCATTCTAGTCAGAATGAAAATTATTAAGAATACAAGTGGCCACAGTGCAGCATCTACTGGAAAGATCTGGCCTGGAGCAGCTGGAGTCCCCAGCTCCAGCAGGAATCTTAAGCCCTTCGGTGCCATTTTACACCTTCCCTGGCAGAGAGCAACCATCTGCAGCTGCCTGAATCCTCAGAGCTGAGCTCCAGTTATCCGGCACCACTGCATGGCATCTCCTGGAGAGATCTGGCCTGGAGCGGCTGGAGCGGGGAGTTTGGGCCCCTCAGGGTCATTTTACAGTGTCCCTGGGAAAGAGCAACGAACTGCCACCGCCTGACCCCCAACGAGGAGTTCAGGTCTGCCTGGGCTCTCAAGCCCAGTGTCTCCATTACTGAGCAGAGTTTTGTGCCCCCACACCAACTTGGTCTAGTATTCAGGTCCACACCCTGGCCCAGGGTCTAGCACCTTGCTGTATCTGATTGTCTACCAACACCAGAACGCCTCTGCCCAGAAGCATTGATCTTTCCCAAACTGGAGGTAGTGGGACAGCACCTATCTTGGGTCATCCCTTGATCAAGCACCTCTCAAACATCAGGTGAGTTACTGGAAATCTGCAGGGACACTTTAAGTCTTTACAGGGAAATTGCAATCCCTCTGAATCTCACTATTAGAGGGGAAGATACACGAGCAACATGAGAAAACACAGGAAGAAAGTGTCCCAAACAAACCTAGATGATATATCAAGAGATCCCAAAGACAGCATGGTAGAAGGAATGACAGAAAGGGAATTCAGAATGTTCATAATTAAAATGTTCTGAGAAGAAAATGATGTGACAAGAGAGCAGATTCAGGCTATGAATAATAAGCTAATAGAGCAATTGCAGGAAACAAAAAATCATTTCAATAAAGAGATAGAAGTTCTGTGAAAAAAACAAACAGAAATCCTTGAAGGTGACAAGGAAATGAAGGAAACAATAAACCAAGTTAAAAACTCAATAGAATGCATAATTAACAGAATAGATCACTTGGAAGACAGAACCTCAGACAATGAAGACAAAATGTTTAATCTTGAAAACAAAGTCGAACAGAGAAGATGGTTAGGAATCATGAATGAAACCTCCAAGAAATATGGGACATCATGAAAAGACCAAATTTAAGAGTTATTGGTATTGAGGAAGGCACAGAGAAACAAACCAAGGGAATGAATAATCTGTTCAATGAAATAATATCAGAATATTTTCCAAATATGATGAATAAGATGGAAAATCAATTACAAGAGTCTTACAGGACACCAAACGCACAGAATACAACAGATCCACACCAAGGCACATTATAATGAAAATACCTAACATACAAAGCAAAGATAGAATTTTAAAGGCTGAGAGAGAAAAGCAGCAGATTACCTACAGGGGAAACCAATATGGATATCAGCAGGTTTCTCAGCCCAGATTCTAAAAGCAAGAAGGGCCTGGCACATCATATTTCAAGCTCTGAAAGAAAATGGATGCCAACCAAGAATCTTATACCCAGCAAAATTTACTTTCAGATTTGATGACGAAATAAAATCCTTCCATGATAAAAAAAAAAAGTTTAAAGAATTCACAGATAGAAAGCCTGCCCTAGAGAACATTCTCAACAAAATATTGGAAGAGGAAGAAATGAAAAATAACAATGTCAGTCAACATGGGGAGGAATTACCCTAAAGAAAGAGTCAATCAAAGGCAAACAAAGGTAAGCTAAAATCCCCCCAAAAGCTGAAACGACAGGAAATACAAGTACATCTCAAAAATAACCCTGAATGTAAATGGCCTAAACTCGTGAATGAAAAGACACAGACTGGCAAATTGGATTAAAAAGAATGACCCAACAATATGCTGCCTTCAAGAGACTCATCTCATAGAAAAATATGCCCACAGACTAAAGGTGAAAGGTTGGGAAAAAACATACCATGCACATGGACTGAGTAAAAAAGCAGGGGTTTCCATCCTCAATTCAGATAAAGCAGACTTCAAGCCAAACCTAGCCAGAAGGGAGAAAGAAGGACATTTCATGTGGCTTAATGGAAGCATAAATCAGCAAGACATTACAATCATAAATATTTATGCACCAAACAATGGTGCATCCATGTATGTCAATCAGATCCTTCTCAATTCCAGGAACCAAATAGACCAAAACACAATAATACTGGGTGACTTTAACACTCCTCTCTCACAGTTGGACATAACTTCCAAGCAAAAATTGAACAAAGAAACCATACGACTCAATGACACAATTGCTAATTTAGACTTAACAGACATATATAGAATATTCCATCCATTCAAAAGTGAATACACTTTCTTGTCAGCAACTCATGGCACCTTCTCTAAAATAGACCATATGTTATGCCACAAACCTACTCTTAGCAAATACAAAAACATAGACATACTACCTTGTACACTATCAAATCATAATGGAATGAAATTAGATATCAATGATAAAGTTAAAAGCAGAAACTACTCCAAGACTTGGAGATTAAAGAATATGCTATTGAATGATGCATGGATAACAAAAGACATTAGGGGGGAAATTAAAAGATTCATAGAGGTCAATGAGAACAAAGATTCAACATATCAAAATCTCTGGGATACTATGAAAGCAGTGCTAAGAGGAAAATTCATTGCATGGAGTGCATTCAATAAAAGAATGAAAAGTCAACAAATCAATGACCGTACAATACAGCTCAAAGCCCTAGAAAAAGAGGAACAGATTATCACCAAAAGTAGTAGAAGCAGGAAATAATCAAAATCAGAGCTGAAATCAATGAAATTGAAACAAAAGAAACAATTCAAAAAATTGACAAAACAAAAAGTTGGTTCTTTGAAAAAATAAACAAAATTTATAAACCCTTAGCTTCAATAACAAACAGAAGGAGAGAGAAACTCCAAATTACTAAAATTTGTGATGGGGTTAGGGTTAGGGTTAGGGAAATATTACAACAGACACAATTGAAATACAAAATATAATAAGAAGCTACTTTGAAAATTTATACTCCAACAAAATAGAAAAACTGGAAGACATCAACATGTCCCTAGAGGTATATGAGCCACCCAAACTGAAACTTGAGGACATCCACAACTTAAGTAGATCAATTTCAAGCAATGAAATAGAAGAAGTCACCAAAATCTTACCAAAAAAAAAAATTCCAGGACCAGATGGATTCACAGCTGGGTTCTACAAGACCTTCCAAGAAGAGCTCATTCCAATACTCCTCAATGTATTTCATGAAATAGAGGAGGAGGGAACCCTTCCAAACTCATTCTATGAATCTAATATCACCCTGATACCAAAAGCAGAGAAGGACACATCGAGGAAAAAAAATTTCAGACCAATATCCCTAATGAACATAGATGCAAAAATTCTTAACAAAATTTTAGCAAATCGCATACAAAAGCATATTAAAAAGATAGTGCACCATGATCAAGTGGGTTTCATCCGGGGGATACAAGGTTGGTTCAATATCCAAAAATCAATAAATGTGATTCACCCCATCAACAGACTTAACATCAAGAACCACATGATTATTTCAATAGATGCAGAGAAAGCATTTGATAAAATACAGTACCCATTCATGCTCGAAACACTAGAAAAATTAGGGATAGTGGGGACATTCCTTAACATTCTAAAGGCTATCTATGCTACGCCCAGAGGTAACATCATTCTAAATGGAGAAAAACTGAAAGCATTCCCCCTGAGAACTGGAACAAGGCAGGGATGCCTTCTTTCACCACTGTTATTCAACATTGTTCTTGAAATCTAGCTAGAGCAATTAGAGAGACCAAAGAAATTAGAGGAAAACAAATAGGAAAAGTAGAGCTCAAACTATCCCTATTTGCTGATGACATGATTCTCTATTTAGAAGACCCTAAGAATTCCACCAAAAACTTTTGGAACTCATAAATGAATTCAGTAAACTAGCAGGATATAAAATTAATGCTCATAAATCTAATGCATTTTTATTCATAAGTATTGCATCCTCAGAGAGAGAAATTAGGAAAACTACCCCATTCACAATAACCTCAAAAAAAAATAAAATACTTGGGAATCAATCTAACAAAAGAAGTGAAAGACCTCTACAATGAGAACTACAGAACACTAAAGAAAGAAGTTAAAGAGAACCTGAGAAGATGGAAAGATCTCCCATGTTCTTGGATAGGCAGAATTAATATTGTCAAAATGGCCATACTTCCAAAAGTGCTATACAAATTCAATGCAACTCCAATTAAAATCTCAAAGATGGACCTCATAGAGCAAGCAATCATGAAATTCATTTGGAGGAATAAGAGATACAGAATAGCTAAAGAAATCCTTAGCAAGAAGAGCGAAGCAGGGGGTTTCACAATACCAGACCTCCAACTATACTACAGAGCAATAGTAACAAAAACAGCATGGTATTGGCACCATTATAGACATGCAGATCAATGGTACAGAATAGAGGACACAGAGACAAACCCACATAAATACAGGTATCTCATAATTGACAAAGGAGCCAAAAATATGCTATGGAGAAAAGATAGCCTTCTCAACAAATGGTGCTGGGAAAATTGGAAATCCATATGCAGCAAAATGAAACTAAACCCATATCTCTCACCTTGTACAAAACTCAACTCAAAATGGATCAAGGACCTAGGAATTACAACAGAGAACCTGAACATAATAGAAGAGAAAATAGGTCCAAATCTTCATCATGTTGGCCTAGGACCAGATTTCCTTAACATGACTCCCAAAGCTCAAGAAATAAAAGCAGGAATCAATGATTGGGATAGAGTCAAACTAAAAAGGTTTTTTCTCAGCAAAGGAAACAATCAGCAATGTGAAGAGAGAGCCTTCAGAGTGGGAGAAAATCTTTGCCACATACACTTCAGATAGAGCACTAATCTCCAGAATCTACAAAGTGCTCAAAAATATTTACACCAAGAATACTAATAACACAATCAATAAATGGGCCAAGGAAATGAACAGACATTTTACAGAGGAAGATCTACAAGCAATCAACAGATTTATGAAAAAATGTTCAAAATCACTCGTTGTAAGAGAAATGCAAATCAAAACCACCTTAAGAATTCATCTTACCCCAATTAGAATATATTTTATTAAGAATACAGGCAACAACAGGTGTTGGCGAGGATGTGGGGAAGAGGGTACACTCATACATTGCTGGTGGTATTGCAAGTTGGTGCAATCACTCTGGAAAGCAGTGTGCAGATTCCTTAGAAAACTTGGAATGGATCCACCATTTGACCCAGCTATCCCACTCCTTGGCCTATATCCAAAGGTCTTAAAATCAGATTACTACAGTGATGCAGCCACATCCATGTTCATAGCTTCTCAATTCGCAATAGCTAGATTGTGGAACCAACCTAGATGTCTTTCAATAGATGAATGAATAAAGAAACTGTGGTATATATACACAATGGCATATTACTCAGCCATAAAGAAGAATAAAATTATGGCATTTGCAGATAAATGGATGATGTTGGAGACTATTATGCTAAGTGAGATTAGCCAATCCCAAAAATCCAAAGGGCAAATGATCTCTCTGATTTGTGAATTATGTTGCAAAATGTGGGGTGGAAAATGGGAAGAATGGAGGAAAGATAGAGATCATAGCGGGAAGGGAGTGGTGGGGTCGAGGTTGGGGGGTAATAATAATAACAGTATGTGTGACAGACATCATTGCCCTGTGTACATGTATGAATGAAAAGATGGAATGACTCTACTTTGTGTCCAACCAGAAAAACAATAGCTGTACTCCATTTGTGTTCAATGAATCAAAAATTAAATAAAAAACAGAATACAAGTAACAATAAATGTTGGCAAGGATGTGTGGAAAAGGTTACACTCATACATTGCTGGTAGCACTATAATTTGGTCAAAATCACTCTGGAAAGCAGTAAGGAGATTCCTCAGAACACTTGCAATGGAACCACCATTTGACCCAGTTACCCCACTCTTTGGTATAAACCAAAAGGATTTAAAATCAGCTGCTACACCAATATATATAGCAGCTCAAATCACAATAGCTAAGTTATGGAACCAACATAGGTGCCCTTCAATGGGATGGATAAAGAAAATGTGGTATAATTACACAGTGGAGTACTTTTCAGCCATAAGAAAAGAATGACTTTGTTACATTTGCCAGCAAATGGGTGGATCTGGTTATTATGCTAAATGAAATAAGCCAGTCCCCCAAAACCAAAAGTCTAATGTTTTCTCTGATATGTGGAAGCTAACCCACAATAAAGGAAGATGATGTGGGAAAAAATAGAAGTACAGTAGATTAGACAAAGGGAAATAGAGGGAAGGAAGGGAAGATAAGAAAGGGAGTGGAATAAATCTGACATAATTTTCCTATGTACACATATGAAAGCAACACAGTGAATCCCACCATCATTTACATCCATAAGAATGAGATCCTAACTGGCAAAGATGTATTACAAGTTTATATATTTATATCAAAATGTTTTTTGTGGTCATGTATAACTGAAAAGAACCAATAACCAAAAAAAAAAAAAAATGAAACTACATTAAGTTTAAAAGTTTCTGCACATAAAAGGATAAAACCATCAAAATAGAAATTATTGCAAATCATGTATTTGATAGTTGTTTAATATATGAAATGTATAATGAAATCACAGAACACAATAGTAAAATGTAGATAAAATAACCATTTTTAAAACTGTAAAAGTCCTGAGTAGATATTTTCTCAAGAAATGGCTCACAGTAAGTAATATGCTAAAATGTTTTGCATCACTAATAATCAGAGAAATTCAAACTATAATGAGATATCACCTCACTACAGTGAGAATGTCTATGATTAAAAATACAAAAGACAAGAAGTTCTGGGAAGAATGTGGAGAAAAGAAAACCCATGAACACTGTTAGTTGGGTTATAAAGGAGTATAACAGTTAAGGTAAACAGTATTGATATCCCTAAGTAATAAAAATAGAATGACCTTACTACTTTTGCTTATTAAAGCCAAAGTGTTGCCACTCATTCCTGAATCACCTCTGAAGTTAAGTAATAAAATTCGATTTTTATTCTAACCATGGCATTGGCCATCTTTTAAGACTACCATCTAGGTCTCTAACGCTAATTGTGTTTGCAATTTTGGAGGGATTTTACTTACTTCACTAGAAGTAGAAGATAGACTGACTCATTCCATTATTCCTCATACGTAGTCTGAGAATAGTAATGACCCACAGACCCTACTTCCCCAACTGATATTTAATTTAGTGATCTAGAAATAGCAAAAGACTATAGTTCCATTTGGTAATTCCCACTCAGATTTATCAGTGATTTATATCATGCTTAGTTCAAGTATGATGAAAATCTATCCACACAGTAAACTTAAAAGGAAGGCTATATTTTTATACAAACTTTTTAAAAATCAAGGATAAGATACTAATTTCAACTCAATTTACATTATAGAATAGTAATGAGATTCTTCCTTATTTTAATGAATCATATTCCATTATAAGCAAATTGAGTCCAATAATTTCATTGCATATGAAAGTAATAAGCCAAATATTGAATATATTACCATTTTGTTAGACAAGGGCAACATTTACTCTCCATTTTCCTCTAATGTGAATTATCAGGGAAAGCATAATTTAATCACAACTATTTGTGCTTTGGTATTTTCTAATGAAATTATCAGTTTCTAACAATGGTTTTAAGAATTTTATGTAGACATTGCTTCACCAAATCAAATAGAACAGTGGGCTTAAGTACCTATAGCCAAATTTTTTAGAGTTGAAAGTGGTATTTGTTCTGAATTTCATGCAGGTGAACTCAGGTCGTCATTACTGACTTATAGTATTTTCTGAAAAAGACACAGTTTTATATCTGCCACTTTTATATCCACCCCAAAATAACTGATAGTTGGAAAACACAAAATACTGAGATCAACCTTAAAATACATTCACCAATATATTTAAACATTTCTTCTGAAAAAAAAGCTCAGTCAATCTCTTCACCCCATTAAGTTGCATAGTTTCAACCATTTTCATCATCTTACAGCATCTGAATTGCACTCAATTCTGATACCCATGCCCAGGTGCTGCTACAGATGAGAAAGTTTTTTCTTCCAATTGTTATCATGCTTACTTACTTTCTTTTTTGAATTCTTATACGCTGGTTTCTGTATGGGGAATGAGGGGTTTTTATATATGTGTTTGTTTACTTGTTTGTTTTTTGTGGAGGGGGAACTTGGCAAAGTTTTGATCAAAATTTTTTATCATGTCTCATAAAAGGTATTTCACATCAGTCTCAACTCTAGGACTACTTTTTGAAAAGCATAGCAAAACAGATTGAATATGGAATCAACCAAGAAATGCAGTCAAAAACCTATGTCTCCACTGAATAATGTTTTACTCAGTCTAAAGCATAAAGCAATAGGAAATTGTATACTGGCAATATTCCTAATCTGTGTATGAGATTTGAAAGAACAACAGAAGAAATAAATGACTCAAACAGAATAGTGACATGTTCCAAAATACTTTTATATTTGGAGTTTAGTGTTACTATCCTTTAACTCATTCTTTGCAGGTGCTGTAACTTGTTTTCCCTGTGCTGTTAGACGTTTGAAGAATTTTGTCTGAATTGAGAAAGACTAAATTTTGACAAAAATAAGAAAAATCAGATTTGTCTTCTTCCCATTGACCATATTTGACAAACTTGTACACACACACATAGATTTAATATTAAGCACACATCAACTATTTGATGAATATCCAACAATCCTAAGAATCCTACGAGTACTGATTTCTAGTTCATTATATTTTTCAGTATTTAAAGACTGAGCACAATTAAATAAAATGTGATGTGATTTGTGATACCATAGAACGTATCTACTCTGCTTCTCCTACTCCAGCAGTCACCCCTAGTTTTTGCAAATAATTTTCCACAATCAATACCAATAATTAGACATAATTGTACAAGTAGAATTACTACTCAAAACTGTATCACCGCCTCTAGATGGTGCTTGACAAAACAGCAGTTATTATTAGGAGTGGAGCAGCAGAGGTAGAGGTACTGAGTGAATGGTAAATTTTGATAGAAATAAGGAAGAGGAAATAATTGGAACTTGAGGCATTATGAGAAGTGGTAGAAATGGAGAATGATCATGGAGGACGTAAACAGCAAATTATGACAATGAAAGTTCTGAGCATTCTAAATAAATCTAACATTTTCATCATAATTTTCCTAATAGGAAAAATATTTATTAGGGAATGCTCAGACCTTGAAAATACAAGGTAAAGTGAAGCAAAAGGAAGACAATTATATGGACAATTATCCATAGATGGATACATAGATCAATATGTAAATAGGTAAAGAGAGTATGTATATTCATATAAATTGCATATTTTTATCTTGATTATAGTTGTGCTTGACATCTATTGTTTGTGTTTCCCTTTCACTAGACCACACAGTAGACATAAAAGTTCTAATTACTGATTTTATGTTTTCTTGTTATTTTTGAAAACCAGGGTTGAGATCTTTGTTAAGAAGAAACAATTCAAGCAATCACTGTGTCTCTAGGTTAAATAATATGTAATTTAGGAGCCTCTATGTTTGGTTCTTCTCTGTTGTCACTCATCTTATTTGTTTGCTTGCTTAATTTGGCATAATTTCTGCTTCTGTTCAATGCCCTCTGCCTCACCATACCCATTTAAATTCAATTTGGCCTCCATTGTACTGAAAGTGTGGCCACAGCTGAATGTCAAGAGAAACAATAGAAAAATATTACTGATGTGTAATTCCATGGTTCCAGGTCCAAGTATAAGCCTTAGATTTGGCAAAATACTGAGTGAGAAATTTCTTCTGTTATAGGAAGCAGAGAAATGAGCACTTTGACCTAGAGAAGAAGCAATAACAATAGGGAGGGGAAAGAAACAAGTTAGAAACAATGTAATATCCAGTCTATAATTTTGGAGAAAAAAACTAACATAACCCTCCTTAAATTTGGATTTTTCCAAGAAAAATGTGACCATTTTTCCCTGAGAAAACAGAATGTCTGTAAGCCTCATGGAAAATCTTCCCTTGATATATTATAATAACTTATAATATTGCATGTCTAGTAACTGGAGTACAAAAGTTACCCCTCAGATTTCCTGAAATGTGGGAGCATCTAGGCAGAATCCAAAAACTTTCCCTTTGTCCCCAGGATTCAGGTGCAGAAATTAGTTAAACTTTTGTGAAGGGGTTCTTGTGAATGGTACGAGGGAAACTTATAGCAGAAGATTGAATCATTTGACATGAAATCAGAAAAGGTCAGTTACATCAAAATGATGTCAGACAGCTAGAGAAGGCATCCCAATATTAGAATTAACTCCATCTCAGAAAACGAAGACAAACCATGATCAAGAGATGCCCCTCCATACTGGTAGCAATGTAACATTTACATATGCACCATTGTTAGATTAAAATATCATAGAAAGAAAAGTAATGCCATCAATTTGATCACATTTAAATTGAAATGACTGAGAAAGTAATGAAAGTGAACAAATTTTTCTGGAAGTAATTCGGTTATTTTTCTTTCTCAGACAAAATGGGGCTCAAATAGAAATTAATTTTAATATTAGGAAATATGTTACATATGTAAGTTCATGGTATTGTGAAATTTTAGCATGGTAATAAAGTATCAGATTCCCATGCAAGGTTTTAGTTTTACATTGAATAGAATGAAGTTAGAAAAAAGTGAAAGCATGTTTGAAATCCCTGCCATAATGGCAAGCTATTTCCTGGGGGCTAGAGGAGTAAAACACAATAGTGAGAAAACGAGCACATCAACTCCTAACAATCTACGTATATTTCTCTCAGCATTACACATATGGTAGAGTATTATTTTTATTTATTTATTTTTTTAGTTGTCAATGGACCTTTATTTTGTTTATATATATGTGATGCTGAGGATGGAACCCAGTGCCTCACACATGCTAGGCAAGCAATCTACCACTGAGCCACAACCCCAGCCCCATATGACAGAGTATTATTAAAGGCTGAGATTAGAAGAATTTAACATTAAAATGAGATTAACATTAACAGTAACTTAGACTCAGAACTTTATGTAAGTTAGAGATTCTCCATTTTACAGATGAGTAAACTGAGATCCACAGTAAGGAAATTACTTTGCCTCATTAACCCTGTACTCTGAACATATAGCCATTGGTAGTGATGTATTGTAGCCGAGTTCTGGGCAATGTTTTGCCTGGATTATGCTTAGGTTAAAGTAAAATGGACAAAATATACTATAGAATTGTTACTAATTTGGGGATTGTTGCTGTAGTTTGGATTTAGTTTGTTCCCCTAAGGAGACAAGTATGGTAATGTTAAAAGGTGGTGGGGCCTTTAAATGTTGGGTCATTGCAGTAGGTCATTAGGTCACTGAGGGCACTACCTACCATAAGATGGAATTCACATAGCTTTGTGTGACCCTGGTTTGGTCTTGTGAGAGAGTTGTTATAAAAGAGGAACACTGGCCCCTACCAACCCTTTAGCTTCTTGTCTCCTCACAGGATCCCTCTTGCAATTGTTCTCACTGTGATACCATCTGTCTTGAGGCCCCCACCACAACTAGTGCAATGGTGTTTGGACTTTTCAGCTTCTAAAAAATTGTGAGCTAAGTAAATTTTCTTTCACTTGAAACCACCTATACTCATATATTTTGGTATAGCATGGGAAACAGACTAATTAATACAAAAGTGCCATGATAAGTAAATTAATAAAATTGTATATAAATTATGAAAAGCCTCAGTTGCTATAGAAATGTGAAAATATTTATTAATGCTACTAATGAAGTCATAAGATAATTTTGTGCACCATAATGCCTAGGTTAGACTCTCCACATTGATGAAAATAATAGTTTCATCTGAGCTGATAGTATAAGGTGAAAATGAAATTGTTTCATTTTCATATGAAACATATGGGGGCTGACTATTTTAAATACTGTAGCATGGCTTTGACTTCCTTTTTAATTAGCTTAGCTTGCATGAAATCCACAAATATTATTAGTGGTCATAAAATTCCCAAGCCCTTTTCAGAACTGACTACAGAATTGGCCTATCTGACCTTCATCAGTCCTGTAACCTGCTTCACACTGACCACAGCAATAGTAATTTTTTTATTATATGTAAATTTGTCAGCCATTAATTTCAAATGACACTTTGATTTTCATGTTACTGCACAGAACTAAAAGGAGAGCCTGACAAGGTTTTATTACCATCCTTTGTAACTTTGAAGATGTCAATCAAATCTGTTATAAGTCTTCATTGCCAGCAACATTCCTATGCTCTGCAAAAACAATGTGCCTCATAGGGTAAAAAATGCCACCAAATTCCACTTAAAAAAAAAAGAAAACTTTAACTTAGCTGTCACACAAGCTGTTGATTTGGATATTTTTCTATTTTTTATTTACTTTCATTTCATTTTGTTTTCCAAATAAAATAATCATTGTTATTATCATGAATCTTGGTATTTCTGAGGGAAAGTGCAAAACAGACAAATAAAATAATATAGCTATAAGTAACCTTTTCTTTCTAAGAAATGGATTTTCTTTGGGTTTTGTCCCCACTTATTTCGTAGTACTTATTTAGTAAGGAGTAGCTTACTGAGAGCTGCATGTGATGGTTCGTGGTCCTGGCCCTACCATATTGGATCATACTCTACAGTTTCATGTGTTAGCAGTGGTCCTGAGATTCTATCATCAACTCTTGATTTTGATGATATTGTAACTCTATGATAGTTGAAACTGTGCAATTTCAGTGCTCATTTGATCTTCACCTTCTTCCTCCTTTAAGGCCCTTATCTATTATATTGTCAAAACACATTTGCATCATGTACCTTAATGTTACCTCTCTTCAGTCCTATCTTGAAACCTGATTTACTAAAGCTTCACTGCTTTAGAAATGCTCATTTACCCAGTAGTATATCCTAGGTCAGATTTTCGGTAATAATATTTCATTTGGGAGTTTTCCTAAGCTTAAAGGAGAAATTATGGTTTGTCCAGGAGTCTGCTGCTTTGCTAATTCTCAATTCAGAGAAAATATTTGTTTTCATTATACCATATTGGTTGCATCAGCAACTCATATTCACCTCGAATATCTCACCCTGACGTGAATATTTTTTTAAAAAGAGAGATTATTGCAATAAGGAAAAAAGACAAAACAAAATTTGTGCCACTCTCTTTTCTCTGAGAGATACTTAGATTCAAGTATTGCTATAGATAATATATCAAGAGTTCATGAAGTCATTTAAAAAGTATTCTAACAACATCTTTGTGAATGAGGTTTACTGACTGGTAAAGTAAGAGTGCATGAAATTCCTCTCTGGAAAGTCAAAGGTTCAAATCACACTTTATTTCTTGCGCTTTGGGAGTCATGTTAAGGAAATCTGGTCCTAGGCCAACATGATGAAGATTTGGACCTATTTTCTCTTCTATTAGGTGCAGAGTCTCTGGTCTGATTTCTAGGTCCTTGATCCACTTTGAGTTAAGTTTTGTACAGGGTGAGAGATATGGGTTTAGTTTCATTTTGCTGCATATGGATTTCCAGTTTTCCCAGCACCATTTGTTGAAGAGGCTGTCTTTTCTCCATTGCATGTTTTTGCCTCCTTTGTCAAGTATGAGATACCTGTACTTATTTGGGTTTGTCTCTGTGTCCTCTATTCTGTACCATTGATCTAGCTGTCTATTTTGGTACCAATACCATGCTGTTTTTGTTACTATTGCTCTGTAGTATAGTTGGAGGTCCCAAAGCGCAAGAAATAAAAGCACGAATCAATGATTGGGATAGAGTCAAACTAAAAAGCTTCTTCTCAGCAAAGGAAACAATCAGCAATGTGAAGAGAGAGCCTTCAGAGTGGGAGAAAATCTTTGCCACACACACTTCGGACAGAGCACTAATCTCCAGAATCTACCAAGTACTCAAAAATCTTTACACCAAGAACACCAATAACCCAATCAATAAATGGGCCAAGGAAATGAACAGACACTTTACAGAGGAAGATCTACAAGCAATCAGCAGATTTATGAAAAAATGTTCAACATCACTCGTTATAAGAGAAATGCAAATCAAAACCACCTTAAGATTTCATCTTACCCCAATTAGAATGTCTTTTATCAAGAACACAGGCAACAACAGGTGTTGGCGAGGTTGTGGGGAAAAGGGTACACTCTTACATTGCTGGTGGGAGTGCAAGTTGGTGCAGCCACTCTGGAAAGCAGTGTGGAGATTCCTTAGAAAACTTGGAATGGATCCACCATTTGACCCTGCTATCCCACTCCTTGGCTTATACCCAAAGGACTTAAAATCAGATTGCCTCAGTGATGCAGCCACATCAATGTTCATAGCTGCTCAATTCACAATAGCTAGATTATGGAATCAACCTAGATGCCCTTCAGTAGATGAATGGATAAAGAAACTGTGGTATATATACACAATGGAATATTACTCAGCTATAAAGAAGAATAAAATTATGGTATTTGTAGGTAAATGGATGATGTTGGAAACTCTTATGCTAAGTGAGATCAGCCAATCCCAAAAATCCAAAAGCCGAATGGTCTCTCTGATATATGAATGATGATGCATAATGTGGGGGGGAAAGATGGCAAGAATGGAGGAAAGATAGCTAGCATAGAGGGAAGGGACGGGTGGGGGTGGGTGGGGGGTAAAATTAATAACAGAATGTGTGACATATACCATTGCCCTGTGTACATGCATGAACGCACAGATGGTGTGACTCTACTTTGTGTACAACCAGTGAAACAATAGCTGTACTCCATTTGTGTTCAATAAAAAAGAAAAAAAAAAAAAAAAAAACAAATCACACTTTAGATAAAATGGTGCATATTGAGTAAAGGGTATGCATTTTATTTCTCAAATTTGATTATTATCATCTGAGGATAATATGCTGTGTGCTTTTTACTCTTTCATATAGGAGTAGTGAATATTAGTAATATGCTTATGGAAAACAAAAGGAAATAGATGCAGAATAATCAAATGCCTTGTCTGAGTGTAATTGGTGGAGACATTTTTATACCATTTCCATTTCTTCACTTTCTCATCAACCCTTCTAATCTAGTTTCTAAATCCCCTCACTTTGCAAAACTACCCTTGCTAAATCATAGATAATTTCCATATCCTCCAAGCCAAGGACTAACTACTAATTTTTTATTTATGCTACCTTCTTCAAATACTGTGTTATTTTAGCTCCCATGACTCCATACTCACCTAGAATGTAACCTGGTCCACCGATTTAATATCATTTAGAAGTTCCAACTCCTCAGACATTCCCAAACAATGGTATATGGTTTCACATTATGGTTCAGCATGCATTCAAAGTATAATTATAACTTCATGGTCTCATGCATAATATTTGATTTTCTCTACATTTTCATTACACAAAGAACTCATTCTTTCTCTGAATGAATATCATGGTGGGATTCGTATGAATAGGCATTGATTTTTGCAATAGAAGTTTTTCTTTTGTGTTGATTTTGTTAAAGCAATTCAAGAGGTCAGATATTTCCTAACTCAGGTCTCATTCACACAGGAAATTGGCCATTGGTTACTGAGTAGATTGTTATATTCATGTGCAATTGAAAACACAGTCTTTCCCTGTGCCTCTAGGAACATATGGACCATCCTGGTTTGGTTTACTTTTTGGACAACAGATCAAACTCAAGGAAACACATTGAGTTAAGAAAATTCTATGACAATGATCAAATCTGAATTACTGATTGCAAATATTTTCCATAGGATTCCTCTATTGAAGGTTGATATACGATCTCAATGTTTTTGAGGTCATTAGTCTACCTTTAGTATGTTCTTAAACAATTTCTGAAGGATTAGAGAAGTTAAAGAAAAATTCTTTCAATGCAAAAGAGAACTCTCAAAGGAGGATACAGACCTGGATTTCAGATCAGGAAACTAGCTACATCTGTATGATTATTATTATTTCCAAGGAGAAAAAACATATTGGAGAAATTAATTATTGAAGTCAATAAGTCCTACTATCTGGCATTACTATGACTTTAATCAGTATGTGAAAATTATTGACTAAAAATCCTTTCTTTGTTGTCACACAATTTTTAATAGTGCAATTGAAAATCACATTTCAAAAGTCTCAAATTTTTAATTTAAAAATATTGTCAAAAAGTATGCAAATTCAATAACAGAATCTTTAGAAGTCTCAGGGGGGAATCTGGCACAGCCTATTTTTAAGAGAATTGTATGTTATTGTAAATGTTGGTTCATTGTACACAACCTAACATATGTCACCAAAATGTGTTTTCTCCCCAGATAAATCTTGAGTAAAATTTGTTATGTTTTATGAGAATTGTGACTATTTTACTCTAAATTTGATTTTAACATCTAATTCTGATCTTTGTGTATTTTTTATCTTTCTATATATTCCTAGGTATTTTCTATGTGACATTTTGTACTCCAAGGAGGAGGACACCAAATCTTATTCGAATCATATTTTATTATTATAATTGCATGTTCATGATTTTTTTATTCATTAAAAATGTTTTAATTTGCTACTTCTCCTGATATTCTGGTCCATCCTTATTATCAATTTTTCCTCTCCTCTTCTTGAATCCATAAATATTTTATTTGCTAGTTTTGTTTTTGCCATTAGTTTAAAGACAACTTTGAAGAAGGCCTAAGAACACAGACTTTGGAGTCAGATGGCATAGTGGTTAAAGGTTTATACATGGTGTTGGACTGATACCTGGTCTTCTACTTAACAGTTGTTTGCTTATGTAATTATTCAAATTCATTAAGGCTCAGTTTTCATGTCTGTAAAGTGGAGATCACAATTTTCATTTCATAAAGATGAGGTTTCAATTAAAACAGGTATTTGTGCTCATATTACTAAGCATATCGTATGGAACATAATAAGCACTTGACACATAGCATTTATTACAATTATTAATTTTGGTATTATCAAAATTAATACACAGGCAGATATAGAATTTTTTATAATGAAAGTTATACCTTAAATCATCAAACATTAACTCAATTGATCTAGAGTAGGCAAAGGAAATGAAAGAGATTATCAAATAAATACCACTTTCAAAAAGTCCATATAATATGGATGTAATAAGAATTTTTAAATCTTAACCCTATTTCTTTTCAAATACAGCATATCTTAAAGACCTAGAATTTAAGATAACCTAGAAAGTATGGTAACATGTCATAAATTTTGGAAATTTTTTATATTGCATCTTATATTCCATTTATACATTACCCCTAAATAAGTGTTTTTCTGATAGAAATATTGTTTTAAGTATCAGATGCAGAATATATTGTATTAAAGGAAAATATTAGAATAAATATATGAGAGTTTTGGTTTATTTTCTTTTTATTTTTCACAGTGCTATGGTTTAGATCCAGGGCCTTGCACATGTTCTAGCCTTACCACTCAGCTCACCTCCAGTTCATGTGAGTTGTTTAACAATTGAAAAGTTGAAAAGTCTAGGACTAGAACTATTTTCAGGAACAAATATATTTGTGGGCAAGTGTTGTCATCAGACTCAGTTAATTTGTATATCTTGGTCTTGTCTTTACCTGAATTGGATTTGCATCCAAACTTCATGAAAGGAGAAAATTGTGGCAGCTGTTTCCTATCCTCATATTATTTCAGGTTTCTAGCTAGGCAAAAAATAATAACAATGTTGATCTCAGATATGACAACAAAAATTTTATTACATATTATCGACTATAATAGGTCTAATTCTTATCCTCAAAACCACCACTGAGGACAGAGAATTGGTTAGGCTGATCATAGTTGTACTTGGATGTTTGAAGTGATTTTAATCCTGCACAGACCACACGTATTAAAAGTGAAGAAGCAGATATTTCTCAAAAGAAATACTAGGTGCTTCTTTAACAGATGAAAATGTTGTTCAACAATCGATAGATGTCTACTTCATAATGTAAAATGATTTTCAAACTGGAATATTGAAAAGATATGCCCAAAGATGACCCAGACACCTAATGATCATTCAGCTTAGAAATTTCTTTCCTACAGCATATCAAAGCGAACCATGACTTGATTTTATTTGGTCAGTATGATTTCATTAATGATCATAAGGTATCACAGATTGTTGTTGTCATACTCGATTCTTTTCTTTGTATTATGTATGTTGGTCTTGTCCCTAATCACCTGCAGCAGTTTGGATCTGGAATATCCCCAAAGACCCATGTGTTAAATGCTTGATCCCTAGCATGATACTTTTGGGAGGTGAGACCTAGTGGAAAGTCTTCAGGTTATTTAGGGTATCCTGTTGGAAGGGATAGTGTGACTCTAGTCCTTTAATTTTTCTTTTGTCTTGGTCACTGGTGAAGAGTTTTGCTCTAACATACAACCCCACCATAAGAAGCTGGCACAGGTACAAAACAATGGGGACAACCAATCATGGAAGAAACCTCTAAAATTATGAGCAAAAATAAATACTTTCTCTTTATAATTGATTATGTCAGGTATTTGTAATACCAGAAAGCTAACACATCTTAATTATTGAAAGAGGGTTGATTGCTTATTTAAAAATTAAAAATGTCTCAGTTTAAATTCAATATCAAAAATGTAATATGAATGCTATCCATATTGTTTTTATCTTTCCAAATATCATTCAAAGTTAGAAAACTTAAATAAACGAAGTGCATAATTTGAACTTTTTTTG
This sequence comes from Glaucomys volans, assembly GCA_020662805.1. Taxonomy (NCBI): domain Eukaryota; kingdom Metazoa; phylum Chordata; class Mammalia; order Rodentia; family Sciuridae; genus Glaucomys; species Glaucomys volans. The sequence continues at coordinate 51,706 of JAJEJO010048444.1, read as the reverse complement.
ATATAAGTGGTCAGAAATATCTTTTAGAGCATTTACAAGGTTTATTTTGTTTCCTTTGAAATCTAAATGATAAAGTCCTACCAAGGAAGGAAGACATCTTCAAAATATTCAAAAAGAAGTGAAAATTCTGAAGTAAAATATTTTATATAATTGTTGGAAAGAGTTGCTGCACATAGGTCTGATCCTTTGGCTTGTAGTACAAATCAGTATAACCAAGACCCTAAGAGTGGTTTTGTTAGTTGTGCATGATAAAATTTGTTACAATACAACATAATCAATTCTGCAAAACCAAATTTAATATACAACAAACACCATGGGAAAACATCTTTTAAAATGTCCTGTAATTCCAAGAATCACTAACAGGCTTTCATAAAAGCATTTTGTATCAAGAATCTCAATACAGAATGATTTCTCTGTCAAAATACATTTACACTATAAATTGTTTAGAGTTGGGGGAGAGAGAAAGAAGACACAGAAGAATGGAGTTTGCTGGCATTGAATTCAATAGCAGCAACTTGCCCTGATATATTTCCTTCATCTTCTACTTCACACAGTTCTGACAAAATATATTAACCTACCCTTCTATACCCAGTCTATACTTTTATTCACATTATCAGCCAGATAAAAATATGAAGACATGATCATTCCAGCTGTCAGCAGCTGTCCAACTCCAACCTGCCTAGAGCATTCACCTCTCAATGGAGCCAGGCCTGTCCAGGCTGAGAGTTGCTGTTGGTACTCAGTCACCAGGCCTCTACAGCCTGCCTGAAACCTCAGCTTTGAGACAACACATTAGGCATTAGGCAGTAGTTATCCAATGCAGAACTGGAGAAAAGTCATATAAACACCACAAGTGGAGATTGATCACAAAATTTTAATAGAATCTTTTGAAGCAGTTTGTCAGAGGAATCTTCTAGAATTACATGAAGGTGCAGGACCTGGTGCAGAGACAGAGGGGGTAAAGGTACGTGAGGCAGTGCACTGGAGGACGTAGTGTTTGATAGCACTAGGGAAAGAAAATGAATGCAAAATTGTATCTTCAGATAGAGTATTTAGCATGCAGAGTTTAGGGTGTGAAACAATGTATGACACTGCTATATCGAAGTTATAAAATTAAGCATTATTTATTGAGAACTGTGTATTTTTTTCTAAAAACCTGATCACATACACAATGTCAGTGGCTTGTGCTTGTACTTGATTTGAACCAGCTTCTTGGCCACCCTCCTTGGTACATAGTGTTAATATTCAGGGTTAAAAACGGTACACTCCAATGTTTCTTTTGCAAGAGGTTTTCACAGAAATATGTTTTCAATCAGAAGCATGATAATTAAGTAAAGACAAAATGAAAAAGGGAGATAAAGCTGTACCCATAAAAGGGTGATTATCAAGTTTAAAAATTTGGATGTTGTTACCTTGAACACAAATTCTAGAACCAGAGTTGTCACATAATCAGTTTGTATTTTATCTGTCAAAAGTCACTCATCCATGAAACTACTGGCCATTTCTCAGAAGAAAGCAATGCTTTTATTTTTCGTTTTTTGAAATTTAAAGTGATTTCTTTATTATAACATGATTTTTAAAATACATATCTAGAGGTCAGGGGTATAGCTCATGGATATATAACTTGCCTGGCATGTGTAAGACTGGGTTCAATACCCAATACAGTAAAACAAAAAACAAAATTTCGATATATATACACATGTATAATTTTTTGAGATATGAACTTTAATTAGTCAATAACCTTAAAACAAAATTAATGTCATGTATTTGTTAGTGTCAAGAATATTGCTTAGCCACATAATACTAAAGCAATATAAGTAAACAGTTCATAAAAACTGTACAAAATGTCTAGTTTTTCCTCATAATATTAATTCATTTTAAATTTTATATGTTCTATTTAGATACATATGACAGAACACATTTTGACACATTTATACAAACATAGAGCATAATTTACTCCCAAACTTATAACTTACTATAAAATAGAACTGTATTCAGTGCCTTAGTGGCCACAGAAAGGAAAAGCTTAGAACATGCAGAAGATTCAAAGTTCTTCATGGTATATATACACAATGGAATATTATTCAGCCATAAAGAATAATAACATTACAACATTTGCAGGTGAATGGATGGAGTTGGAGAGTATCATGTTAAGTGAGATAAGCCAATCCCAAAGCACCAAACACCGAATGATTTCTCTGATAAGTAGGTGATGGCACATAATGGGGTGGGGGGAGGTAGGGGAAGAATGGAGGAAAGATGGATTGTATACAGGAAAGTAAGGGAAGGGGGGTGGGGAAGGAAAGATAATAGAATGTGACAAACATCATTATACATGCATATGCATGAATATGCAAATGGTGTGATTCTATTTTGTATACAACCAGAAAAATGATAGTTGTACTCCATTTGTGTACATTGAACCAAAAATAAATAAATAAATTTAAAAAACAACAAAATTCTTCAAATTGTGTTATATGAAAAAATTATAGAAAAACAATATTTATTAATAAAAGCAAATTCAGCATAAAACTGATACAGTTAATAGAATGAACAAAATGTCAAATGCGACAATGCAACAACTTTTTAGATAGCACATTTGCATACTCATTTTTCTATCTCTTTTATTTCATGACTCATGTTAACACTAAAAGTAATACATATAATACTTATAATAGATACTATTTTCCCATATATAACTATAAAATTTGTACTGTATGAACTTATGAAATGAATGCATTAAGTTTTTGTTATTATGTTAAGAAATCTCACAAGTTCCATAACCAACTACTAAGGTTTTTCTTTTCTTATCTGGCAAAGTAACATTGCAGGAGAATGGATATAGTAGAAAGTAAGGACTTTTAAGATCATACTTTGGCTCTTCCTATTTGCATCCAGAGCACCAAACCTATTCCTCAGCATTCATACCTACCTTTCCCTTTACCAACTATAACCAGTGTTATTTCCTGTTGTGTTTTGTTTGACAACTCATTCCAGTCTCTCTTTATTTGCTTATATTTTCCTATTTATCTTCACAACTTATGTTCCCACATTTGCCATTACCTAATCTCTTCTCCTTGTAGGTTTCCTTTTCTTATCTGTTTCTTTTTATTTGCAAATGTACATCAAATATCTGTGTATTGACACCCCACCTATATCTCTGTAATTATTCTCTTTGTTATCTCCAGAAATAAAATACCCAAAAGGAGAGAGATCTGGAAAGAGCACTCAAATTGTGGTTATAAGTTCAGGAGCAAGTGTTTAATAATGGAGCTAAATATTTCAATTTTTTAAACATTTTTCCATAAGCTTCCTATAATGATTATCAATTAACAATATCAAAGCCTATATTTTAAAAATCAAATAGTATAACTGTTCATCACTAAAGACAGAACATTTGATACCTTGTGAATTAATACATTGTTTAGAGAAAAATGACAGAACATAAGATCAACATGTTTTGGTCTATGACACATAATGAAGAACTGATAAAATGAGTGATGAAGGATTTATGTGCATGGCAATATATTGGACTAAATGTTTTGCAAAATATCTCATTTTATAAAAGCACCAAAGATTGGATAAATACAGTTTGGTTTTTTGTTTGTTTGCTTGTTTGTTTTGTGGTGCTAGGGATTGAACCCAGGGCCTTGTGCTTGCAAGGCAAACAGTTTACCAACTGAGCTATTTCCCCAGCCCAGGAAAATTCATTTTTTAAAGTTAAATGTATGTATAAATGTCAGGAAAATAAGGGACCTCATAAGAAGGTAAAAATAACAAGAAAACTTGAATCACAAACATATGTTGAAATCCACAGCAGTTCTGTTGTCCACTCCCAATTCCTGGTTTTAATGGGCCAGAAGTAAAGGGAAAGAGACAGAGCCTGGAACCCATGCAAGGTACCAAGTTTAATTGAGGGCTGTACGTGAAGCATTTATATCTAAAGGACCACACGTTCAGCATTTGATTGAATAAGGAAAGTTATTACTAATGAGGGAAATAATTTAAAACACCTGCTTATCTTGAACTTGACTACTCCTGAATAAAGGAAAAAAAGTCTCCTGAGGATTCTCAAAAACAAGCTAGCCTTCATGTGAATTTGAGGATTGACTCAAACTATCTGTGTGACTGCTGAATATCAAAGCAGAGACAAGAGTGATATTAGAAAATAGTGGACCAGAAAGCACCCGGCCCTTGTTTCCCCATAGAAGCATACACACAAAAACACCCCCTAGGAACTATGTAAAATAACATTATAAGAAATCTTTTAAAGAGTCAAAGGTCTATAACAACCAAGTAAATGCCCAATTTAAAAAATCCACATGGCAAATTTCATGAGATTTTTTACTTATCCATACTCCATATCCTTCACCGTTAACTCCCATAAGGGGCAGGGAGCAGAGAAGAACATATTTGCTACATCCTGGTCTAAGCAATATTTTAAGGACTGTTACTTTTCTTTAATTCAGATCTCAGATGAATAGAATTAGCAGGCACTATTTGTGAGAGCTACATGGAGAAAAAGACCCTTAGATGCATGGGGCAAAAGACTGAAGGTATAGACAGACCTACAAGAGAGCACCAAAAGAATCAATAAATGAGACTTTGGGAAGTTAAGGAATTTAAAAGACACAATGCATTCAGGTGAATCAAAAGGGGAACACAGCAAAACACATGCTCAGAAAAGTCCTGAGAAAACTTAAGCTTTTACCACTTGCTGACCCAAGCACCAGACTACACTAATTAGTGAAGTACAGTACCAGTCTGCAAAGACTGAGGAAAGGAACTGATTTTTCAATGTTCAACTTTCAACAATGAACACATATCCCAAGTAAAGGAAAGAAATAACTTGTCAGCTACTGTCTTGGAATATGTGCAGTCATCAAACTTACTAGAGTTTAAAGCAGCACTCATAAATATGCTTAAAGAGCTAAATACAGTTACAGACATGGAAAAAAACAAAGCAATCAGGAAAATGACAAATGAGCAAAATGATGTAAATTAAGAGAAGTTAGTTTTTAAAATAATGGAATGGAAATTCTGGAGCTGTAAAAATAACATAACTAAATTGAAAAATTTTACTAGAAACAACAGACTCAAATGGGATAAAGAAACAGCAAACATAAGATCAGGTCAAATTTGCTACCAAGTCTGAGAAACAAAAAGGAAACTGAGGAAAAATGAGCAAAGCTTAAGGAATTCATATGAAAGAGCATCATGATAAGGAATATATGCACCATGGGAGTCCCAGGAGAAGAAGGGAGAGAGAAAAAAATATTCCATTCAAACATCAAGTGCCACTGTCAAGAGAGTAAAGAGACAACCAGCAGAAAGGAAAAAACATATTTGTGATGATTTATCTTATAAGGAATAAACATTAAAATATATAAAAACTTATGCCACTTAATCACAACAACTCAATTAAAATACAGTCAAAGGACATGAGTAGACACTTCTTTGAAGGAGCATATTAATGTCCAATAAGCACATGAAAAGATTTCCAACATTACTGAAATAGAATCAAACTCACAGGTCATGCAGGCAGGAGGATCACAAGTTCGAGGTTAGCCTCAGCAACTTAGGGAGACCCTGTCTCAAAATAAATGTATATAAATAAAATGGGCTAGAGATGCAACCCAGTGGTACAGTGCCCCTGGGTTAAATCCTCAGTAATGAAAAAATTAAAAAAAAATCAAACCCACAGGCATATATCCCTTCATAAATATTAGGAAGGCTATTATGAAAAAAAAAACAATTGTTTTTGCAAAAGTGGAGCAATTGCTCTTTTGCATTGCTGGTGTGACTGTAAAGTAATGCAGTTCCTGCATCAGATATTAAATTGGCTCTTAAAAAATTAGATATGGGGTTTCCATATGATCTAGCAAACCCTGTTCTAGATGTATACTTGAAAAAATTAAGAGCAATGACTTGGACAGATATCTGCAGAACAATGTTTATAGGAACATTATTTTTAGTAGACAAAGTGTGGCAACAACACTAATGTCTATCAGCAAATTAATAGGTGAACACAAAATATTATATATACATAATGTATAATTATTCAGTAATAAATAAATAAAATCAAGATGTATTACAATTTGGATGGTTCTAAAAGATACTATGCTAAATGAAATGTCAGACAAAGAAGTACAAATAATGTGTGATTCTACTTATATAAAGTCCATAAAATCATCAAATTTATAGGGAGAGAAATAGAATAGTCATTGGGGGTGGTGGCTGAGAAGAGTGAGACATTTATTGTTTCATAAGCACAGATTTTCATTTTGGGGTGATGAATCAAAGCCTGTGTGGTTAAATTGCCCTTCAAGTGAACAATTTTATCAAAATAAACCACACATAGGGCTGTAAAACAAATCTTAATTAATCTATAAAAAAGTAAAATTTTACACAATATTTTCTTGGATCACAAAAGAACTAAATTAGAAATCAAGGAAACTAAGATATTTATGGAAACCTCAATAAATTCCAAACACCATAAATCAAAGAATAAATAAAGTGTGGAATAAAATTAACTCCAAATGTAAATAAAATGAAAATAATGCATACAAAATTTCAGGGCTAAGTAACTGGGCAGACACTTCACAGAAGATGATATACAGGTGATCAACAAATATATGAAAAAAGTGCTCATCATCTCTACTAATTAAAGAAATGCAAATTAAAACCACCCTCAGGAACCAAATAGACCACAACACAATCATACCAGGTGACTTAACACACGTCTCTCACCATTGGACAGATCTTCCAAACAAAAATTGAACAAAGAAACCATAGGACTCAATAACAGAATAGCTAATTTAGACTTAACAGACACACACACACACACACACACACACACATATACATATACATATATATAATATTCCATCCATCAATAAACGAATACACTTTCTTCTCAGCAGCACATGGATCCTCTCTAAAATAGACCTTATTTTATGCCACAAAGCTACTCGTAGCAAACACAAAAGCATAGAAATACTACCTTGTATTCTATCAGATCATAATGGAATGAAATTAGCAATCAATGATAAAATGAAAAACACAAACTACTCCAATACCTAAGTAATACATTATTGAATGATGCATGGATAACAGAAGAGATTTGGGGGAGAAATAAAATTCTTAGAAGTAAACAAGAACAAAGAAACAACATATCAAACTCTCAGGGGAACTATAAAAGCAGTACTAGGAGGAAAATTCATTGCATGGAGCACATTCAACAAAAGAATGAAAAGTGAACAAATAAACGACCTCACATTAAAGCTCAAAGCCCTAGAAAAAGAATAACAGATTAGTACCAAAAGTAGAAGACAGAAAATAATTAAAACCTGAGCTGAAATCAATGAAATGGAAAGAAAATAAACAATACAAAAAATTGACAAAACAAAAGTTGGTTCTTTGACAAAATTAACAAAATTATGAACCCTAACCCACACTAATGAAGAGAGAGAGAAAACTCAAATTAGTAAAATTCGTGATGGAAAAGGAAATATCAAAACAAACACTACTGAAATACGAAACATTATTAGAAACTATTTGAAAATCTATACACCAACAAAATAGAAAATGTCAAAGACAGGGCTGGGGATATGGCTCAGTTGGTAGAGTGTTTGCCTCGCAAGCACAAGGCCCTGGGTTCAATCCACAGAATGGTGAAAGACAAAACAGAAATGCCAAAGATGTCGACAGGTTCTTAGAGACATATGACCCACCCAAACTGAATCTGGAGGACATACACAATTTAAATAGATCAATTTCAAGCAAGGATATAGAAGAAGCCATCAAAAGCCTACCAACAAAGAAAAGTTCAGGATCAGATGGATTCTCAGCTGAGTTCTACAAGACCTTCAAAGAAGAACTCATTCCAATACTCCTCAAAGTATTCCCTGAAATAGAAGAGGAGGGAACCCTTCCAAACTCATTCTATGAAGCTAATATCACCCTGACACCAAAACCAGACAAAGACACATCAAGGAAAGAAAACCTCAGAACAATATCCCTAATAAACATAGATGCAAAAATTCTTAACAAAATTTTAACAAATCACATACAAAAACATATTAAAAAGATAGTGTACCATGATCAAGTGGGTTTCATCACAGGGAGGCAAGGTTGTTTCAACATCCAGAAACCTATAAATGCAATTCACCACATTAACAAGAAAGAATAATATGACTAATTCAATAGATGTAGAAAAAGCATTTGATAACATATAGCATGCCAAAAATAGGGAGAGCTGGAACATACCTCAACGTTGTAAAGGCAATCTATGATAAGCCCATGTTCAACATCATTCTAAATGGAGGAAAACTGACAGCATTCCCTCCAAAAACTGGAACAAAGCAGGGATGCCCTCTTTCACCACTTCTATTCAGCATCGTCCTTGAAACACAAGCCAGAGCAATTATATTAGAGGGATATTAGATATTAGATATTAGAGGGATATGAAGAGGAAAAGAAAAAATCAAACATCACTATTTGTAGATGACACAATTCTATATTTAGAGGATCCAAAAAATTCCACCAGTAAACGTCTAGAACTTATAAATGAATTCAGTACTGTGGCAGGATATAAAATCAACACTCGTAAACCTAATTTATGTTTATTTATAAGTGATGAATTCTCTGAAAGAGAAATTAGGAATACTACCCCATTCATAATAGTTTCAAAAAATACTGAGGATTCAATCTAACAAAAGAGGGGAAGGACCTCTATGATGAGAACTACAGAACACTAAAGAAAGAAATTAATGTTAGCTTTAGAAGATGAAAAGCTCTCCTATGTTCTTGGATAGGCAGAATTAATATTGTCAAAATGGCCAAACTACCAAAAGCACTATACAAATTCAATGCAATTCCAATTAAAATCCCAATGACATTCCTTGTAGAAATAGAGAAAGCAATCATGAAATTCGTTTGGAAGAATAAGAGACCCAGAATAGCTAAAGCAATCCTTAGAAGGAAGAGTGATGCAGGGAGTATCACAATACCAGAACTTCAACTATACTACAGAGCAATAGTAACAAAACGGCATGGTAATGGCACCAAAGTAGACAAGTAGACCAATGGTACAGAATAGAGGACACAGAGAAAAACCCATATAACTACAGATATCTCATATTAGACATAGGTGCCCAAAACATGCACTGGAGAAAAGATAGCATCTTCAACAAATGGTGCTGGGAAACATGGAAATCCATATGCAGCAAAATGAAACTAAACCCCTGTCTCCCACCCTGTACAAAACTCAACTCAAACTGAATCAAGGACCTTGGAATTAGAACAGAGACCCTGCACCTAAAAGAAGAGAAAGTAGGTCCAAATCTTCATCATATCAGCTTAGGACCAGACTTCCTTAACATGACTTCCAAAGCACAAGAATTAAAAGCAGGAATCAATAATTGGGATAGATTCAAACTAAAAATCTTTTTCTCAGCAAAGGAACCAACAATGTAAAGAGAGAGTGTACAGAGTGTCAGAAAATCTTTGTCACACACACTTCAGATAGAGCACTAAACTCCAGAATCTATATAGAACTCAAAAAACTTTACACCAAAAATACAAATAACCCAATCAATAAATGGACTAAGGAAGTGAGCAGACACTTCACAGAAGAGGATCTACAAGCAATCAGCCAATACATGAAAAAATGTCCAACATCCCTAGTAATAAGAGCAATGCAAATCAAAACTACCATAAGATTTCATCTCACCCCAATTACAATGCCTATTATCAAGAATACAAGCAACAAAAGGTGTTGGCAAGGATGTGGGGAAAAAGTACACTCATACTTTGCTGGTGGGGTTGCAAATTTGTGCAGCCACTCTGGAAAGCAGTCTGGAGATTCCTTAGAAAACTTGGAATGGAACCACCATTTGACGCAGCTACCCCACTCCTTGACCTATATGCAAAGGACTTAAAATCAGCATACTACAGTGATGAAGCCACATCAATGTTCATAGCTGCTCAATTCACAATAGCGAGATGGTGCAACCAACCCAGATGTCCTTCAATAATTGAACAGATAAAGAAACTGTGGTATATATACACAGTGCAATATTATTCAGCCATAAAGAAGAATAAAATTATGGCATTTGTAGGTAGATGGATGGAGTTGGAGAATATCATGCTAAGTGAAATAAGCCAATCCCCAAAAAAACAAAGTCCAAGTGATTTCTCTCATAAGTGGTGGAGGATACATTGTGGGTCAGGGGGAGGTAAGAGAAGAAGGGTGGAGGGATGGATTGTATAGATGGAAATGAGTGGAGGTGAGGGAGCAGGGGAAGGAAAGATTACAGAATGAGACAAACATCATTACCCTATGTATATGTATGAATATGCAAATTGTATGATTCTAATATGTGTACAAGCAGACAAACAATAGCTGTACTCCATTCATGTAAAATGAATCAATAATATATATATATATATATATATATATATATATATATGAATGAAAGAAAAACTGGCAAAAGAATAGTGCACAAATTCTCCTCTGAGGACATTATGGCAGGATTCTGGGCATCCTATATGTCTTTGAATTCTGATCCATGCATTGGACAGTGCTTTGTAGAAATAGACACTTCATAAAATGATACTTGATTGAGCAAAAAAAGAAATTTTTAAGAAATATGTGCAGAATATCATTTATAACAAACAACTAAAATATAAATAGCAAAGTTCCAGTTTGATATGAGATATGTACATACAACATTGACTACAACCAGTGTAATATATATATGTGTGTATGTATATATATATGTATATATATATTTTAAATGCATATTAAAAATTATCAAATTGATTATCCTCTAGCTTGTAATGTAAATCTCAACAATATTCAAAGCATCATAAAGAACACATTCTTTGATATAAAAATAAGCCATAAATGCAAAATGATAACTAAAAATATCAAATATTATTCTATATATTACCCATCATTAATATTCCATTATTAATATTATTTATATGTGCAGAAATAATTCATAATAATATATTAAATTATTAAAAATTAACTAAACATCATATAAACTAGTCTTCATGCAAGTATAAGAAGATTTATATAATGGAGAAGTTCAAAAATGTCCAAAAGTGAATATAACACAGAACAATGAAATCAAAGCTAAGGAAAGTATGATCAATTTTTTAGCAAATTCGCATCAGTATATTGGAAAACTCAAAAAATTAAATCATAAAACATAGTAGTTAAGAATTTTACCACCAAGAACAAAGTACTAGACATACTTAATTTTATAGGCAAATTTTATAAGGAATATTAAGGAACATAAAAGCAATTCTTATATACCCTTGAAGTTAAGATATAAAAAGGATTGCATCTAAGAGAACTGGAACAAGGCAGGGATGCCCTCTTTCGCCACTATTATTCAACATTGTTCTTGAAACTCTAGCCAGAGCAATTAGACAGACCAAAGAAATTAGAGGAATACAAATAGGGTAGGAAAAGAAGAGATCAAACTATCCCTATTTGCTGATGACATGATTCTCTATTTAGAAGATACTAACAATTCCACCAGAAAACTTCTGGAACTCATTAATGAATTCAGTAAGTAGCAGGATATAAAATTAATGCTCATAAATCTAATGCATTTTTATTTGTAAGTGATGCATCCTCTGAGAGAGAAATTAGGAAAACTACCCCATTCACATTAACCTAAAAAAAAATAAAATACTTGGGAATCAATCTAACTAAAGATGTGAAAGACCTCTACACAGAACTACAGAACACTAAGGAAAGAAGTTAAAGAGCATCTGAGAAAATGGAAAGATCTCCCATGTTCTTGGATAGGCAGAATTAATATTGTCAAAATGGCCATACTTCCAAAAATGCTATACAAATTCAATGCAATTCCAATTAAAACCCCAATGATGGACCTCATAGAAATAGAGCAAGCAATCATGAAATTCATTTGGAGGAATAAGAGACCCAGAATTGCTAAAGCAATCCTTAGCAAGAGCTAAGCAGGAGGTTTCACAATACCAGACCTCCAACTATACTACAGAGCAATAGTAACAAAAACAGCATGATATTGGTACCAAAATAGACAGGTAGATCAATGGTACAGAATAGAAGACACAGAGACAAACCCACAAAAATACAAGTATCTCATACTTGACAAAGGAGGCAAAAACATGCAATGGAGAAAAGACAGCCTCTTCAACAAATGGTGCTGGGAAAACTGGAAATCCATATGCAGCAAAATGAAACTA
>JAJEJO010048444.1:14510-39057 GCA_020662805.1 Glaucomys volans | reverse complement strand
GAATGGATAAAGAAACTGTGGTATATATACACAATGGAATATTACTCAGCCATAAGGAAGAATAAAATTATGGCATTTGTAGGTAAATGGATGATGCTGGAGACTGTTATGCTAAGTGAGATCAGCCAATCCCAAAAATCCAAAGGCCGAATGGTCTCTCTGATAAATGAATGATGATGCATAATGCGGGGGGGAAGGGTGGCAAGAATGGAGGAAGGATAGATAGCATAGAGGGAAGGGAGGGGTGGGGGCGGGTGGGGGGTAAAAATAATAACAGAATGTGTGACAGATACCATTGCCCTGTGTACTTGTATGAACTCACAGATGGTGTGACTCTACTTTGTGTACAACCAGTGAAACAATATCTGTAGTCCATTTGTGTTCAATGAATCAATAAGTTAAAAAAAAAAAAAAACTCAGTGTTGGCAATGCCACCAAGTAAAGAACCTAAAGAAAGCTAGAATGTCTTTTTTAAACAGCCTAATAAAGTATCAGAATCACAAAGTAAAAAAAAAAAAAGAAAAAAAGAATAATATGTCATGAAGAACCTATTTTCAGTTAGCAAGTCAGTGAATGTATTTCACCACATTGACAAATTATGGGAAAAGGATATTTGACAACGGATGCACTAAATTTAGTCTATGAAATTTATCTTATTTTATGAAAGCATGAAGTAAAATGAGAATGTAAATATAACTTTCTTAAATAAGTTTACTCAAAAGTCCCAAAATAATCACATTTCATTTTATGTATTAAAAATTATTCATTTAAAATTAGGAAAAATGTAGAGTATATGGTTTTACCTCTTTTATTTGACTTCAAAGTTGAGACCTTGAACAATGTATAGAAAGTAAAAAATCTTCGGGAAGCAAAGATATTACAAATAGGAATAAAAATACATTTTAAAAATTAAATGTAACACTGCAATCTATAGAGAAAAGATTATAATTAATATAAGGATGTAGCAAATTTTCTGCATATAAAATTAATATACCAATGCCCATTTTTTTCTACAAAGCAGCAATAGAACACTTAATTTTATAGTTATTGTTTCAGATTTCTTAATGAAATGCCATAGACTGAGTGCTTTCTAAAAAAGAAGATTGTTTCGGTCACAGATCTGGAAGTTCAAAAATATAGCACAGTATCAATTCAGCTCTTGTTATTTGCATTAAATGATGACAATCCAGTGGTATAGAGAGTGACTGGGGTTCCTCAAGAACTATGTTAATCCCTTCTGAGTACATGTCCCCAGTGATTCAGTGGCAACCCACTAGGTCCTATCCCTTTAAGGTCCTAACACTTCTAATCATCATCCCACTGGGGATCAAGATTCAAACACACAAACCATTGGGTAAGGCTCTCAAACCATATCTGGACCATAATATTCTGCCCTGGTCTCAAAATTTATGTCTGTCTTGCAATGCAAAATTCATTAATTTTACCCTCTATTGTTCCAAAGTCTTATGAAAGTTTCTATACCTCCCCTGTCCTCACACAAGCACAACCAATGTCTCCTCTGAGATTCAAAGCAAACTCTCCTAGTTGTGAGTGCATGTAAAATAAAAGACCAAGTTGCATACTTGCAAAATACAATGGTGGATCAGGGATAAGGTAAACATTGTTCATCCAAAAGAGAGAAATAGAGAGGTAGAAGGGAGTTATTTGCACAGATGGAGACCAAAACCAACAAGGACATCCTGCGCATACTGCATTAGGGGTGTCGACCCATAAGTCCTTGAGAAACTCCACTCCTGTGACTTTGCTGGACCTCATACAGTTTATGGGCTCATATTGCTATCTGCAGTTTTTGTGGGAAAGCTTTACAAGCTTCTGGTTGTTCTGCCTTTCTGGTCTCTCTTGTGCCTCCACTCCCACGGTTTTCATTGGTAACTCCCTTGAACAGCTACAATCTTGTGGCAAATTTCTGCATATCCTCCCTGGCTTTCCTTTGAAATCTTGGTGGAAACTGACATGACCCATAACTCTTGTATTTTGAACACCTGCAAAAATAGCACTATATGGATGACAAGGTCTGTTGCCTGCACAAGTAGTACCTGGGTCCACTTGAATTATGTCTGCAGTCAGAGTCCACTTAGACAGAATTCAGGGGACAAATGCTGAAGTGTCCCTGGGCAGTGAACCCATTCAAATCACCTCAGGCTTAATCCCCCAAACCTGGATTCTGACCTGGAATGCTTCTAGGAATGTGATAGTAGAAGCAGCCTTGAAGATTTCTAAGATACCTTTCGAGCCTTTTTCCAAGTGCCTGATAACCAACATCTATACTAATCTCTTTAGCAAGTGGCAAATATACTTTGTTCATTAATAGGAAGGCAATTTTTTAATACATTAAATTTTAGTAAAATATTTATTAAATACATATGTAAAAAATAAAACTATTAAAAAGGCAAATTTAATAATTCCAGCATTATTTAAATACTCATAATTTAACATTTTGATATCAGTAAGTGATAATGTATACTTTGACTTGAATTTTATTTTATTTTATTTTTTTGAACACAAATGGAGTACAGTTATTGTTTCTCTGGTTGTACACAAAGTAGAGTCACACCATCTGTGCATTCAAACATGTACACAGGGCAATGATGTCTGTCTCATTCTGTTATTATTCTTACCTCCCCCACCTGACCCCATCCCTCCCTTTCCTCTATGCTATCTATCTTTCCTCCATTCTTGCCTCCCTTCCACCCCGCTTTATGCATCATCATTCACTTATCAGAGAGATCATTTGGCCTTTGGATTTTTGGGATTAGCTAAACTCACTTGGCATGACAGTCTCCAACATCATCCATTTACCTACAAATGCCATAATTTTATTCTTCTTTATGGGTGAGTAATATTCCATTGTCTATATACACCACAGCTTCTTTATTCATTCATCTATTGAAGGGCATCTAGGTTGGTTCCACAATCTAGCTATTGTGAATTGAGCAGCTTTGAACATTGATGTGGAAGACAATATTTTAATAACATGGATTCTACTCAAATTGATGTATATTTTTAATGTAATTATAATCAAGTCCCAATAAAGGGTACAGTTTGTGCAAATTGACAAGATGTTTTTAATGTGTACTGAAGCACAAGGGCCAAAATAGCTCACACTTTTATGAAGAAAACATATATGTATTGCCCTACCAGTAATCAAGACTTACTATAAAAATAAAGTGACTAAGATCGTGTGGTATAGGAAAAGTAAATAAGATAATGATTTTCTCTCTCTGTCATATTTTGCAATAATAATTTCTAAAACTTCTGAAAGAAAACTCAGTTCATAATCATAATAACAGAAAAATACTACTCTTTATCTTATGGTCAGATTACTTACAATTTTTTCTAATCAATTGAACATTTAATCTTCTTCAAAGTTCATAGTTTACATTTTCATTCACTCTTGGGGCTGTAAATTCTTTGGGTTTTGGACAAATATATGATGGCATGTATCCATCATTTTGGTATCTTTCAAATTAGTGTGACTCCCTTAAAAATTCTCTGTGCTCTATTCCTCCTGAATCCTAAACCATATGCAAACCCTGAAATTTTGTTTTCTCCTTAGTTTTTGCTCATCCAAAATGACATATATCTGGAATAAAAAATTATTCAAATTAGTTTATTTCAAATTAGTTTACTGAAGGACATCTAGGTCACTTCCTGGTTTTCATAATTATGAATTAAAACTACCATAAAAAAGTTTGTAGGCTTTTTAATTGTTAAAAAACATAATACATATATATGGCTGGTTTGTGTACAAAGTGTAATGATCAATTCAGTGTAGTTAGCATCTTTTTCTCTTAAAACATTTATCATTTTTTTGTGTTGGAAGCATTCAAATTCTTTTAATTTAGCTCTTTATAAAGTATATAATAAATTATTTGAAACAATAGTCACCTTACTAGACTGTGTAACTATAAAAAATTCTTTCAATGTAACTGTAATTTTATAACCATTATCTGATTTCCTAAGTATTCTGACTCCCCCAACATTTCCTAGCCTCTGAGAAAGATTATTCTACATCCTTTTTTTATGAAATTAAGTTTCTTAGATCCTACATATGATGGAAGTATGTGTATCTTTTTTGTCTGGATTATTTAATTTACCATAAATATGACAATATTTATTTATCATATTCAGTTTCATCTTTGTTTCCAGAAATGACAAGATATCATTCCTTTATGGCTGAATAATATTCCACTGTGTGTGTTATGTATATATAAAATTTTCTTATTTTTACCTGGTTAAGTAAACTTAGGTTGAATCCATATCTAGGATGTTGTGAGTTTTTCTGAAATAAGCATTAAAGTGCAGATATCGCTTGATATAAATATCAGTTTATTTTAATATATTCCCAGAAGTGGAATTGCTAGATCCTATGGTAGTTCTATTTTTAGCATTTTGAGGAATTACCATATCATTTTCCATAATGGCTCTACTAATTTGTAATCCCACCAAATCCATGTAACTCTTCCCCTTTCTTTGCAACCCCACTAGCATTTTCTATTTTCTTATTTTTACTAAAACCTTTCAACTAGGGTGAAATTATATTTCAATATGGTTTTGATTTTTATTTTACTAATTTTTAGTTATGTTGAGCATTGTTCATATTACTTTTTGCCCATTTATTTGTCTTCTCTTTTTTTGGCTTTTATTAGTGCATTATAGTCATACATAATAGTTGGGTTCATTTTGACATAATCACACATGCATACACTTTCATTTACTCCAAATAAGTCCCTGGTGTCCCCCATTTCTGTCCCCTCCTCCTTCCCTGTATTCCCTTTCCTCTACTCTACCAGTCTTCCTTTCAAGTCAGAGCTTGGGTGAATATGTTGGCATGTTGGCCCTATCTTTTCTTCCAGCAGTTACAATGTTCCTGGTCTAATTCCTAAATAGCCCACTTGGATTTGACTTTTGTGCAGGAGGAGAGAGATAAGGATTAAGTTTCATTCCAATTTTTGTGAATATAGTTTTCTCAGCATGATTTATTTAAAAGGCTATATTTTCTCCAACAAAAAATAATGCCACCTTTTTCATGTATTAAATGAATATAACTATGTAGTTTTTCTTTTTATCTTATATTCAGTTCCATTGGGGTTCTTGTCTATTTCAATGCCAATGCAATGCTGTTTTTGTTACTATAGGTCTGAAGTATAATTTGAGATTTGGTAATGTGGTACCTCCAGTAGCACTCTTCTTCCTCAAGATTTCTTTTTTTATTCAGTCTTTTATTCTTCCAAATGAATTTTAGGACTTTTTCTAGTCTGTGAAAATGTCATTAGTGTTTTCATGGGGATTGCATTGAATCTGTATAGCACTTTTGGTACTAAGGCCATATGACAATATTACTTTCTCCTAACCAAGAACATGGGAGGTCTTTCTCTCTTATAAGGTGTTCTTCAATTTCTTTCTTCTGTGTTTTATACATTTAATTGTAGAAGTATTCCACATCCTTGGTTAAATTAATTCCTAAGTTTATTTAATCTATTACATATGGGAGAGTTTTAGTGATTCATTCTCAGTATAATCATTTTTGTAATATAGGAAAGCTGTTGATTTAGGAATATTGATCTTGTATCCTGCTACTTTGCTCAATACATTTATCAGCTCTAGAATTCCTCTAATTGAATTTTTTTCTGTCTTTTAAATATAGGATCATGTCATCTGCAAACAAAGATAATGGAAGGTCCTCTTTTTATATTTGTATTTATTTAATATTTTTCTCTTGCCTGATTGCTCTGACTGGCTGGAGTTTGAAGAGCTATATTAAATAGAAGTGGTGAGAGTGTACTTCCTTGTCTTTTTCCTGACTTTAGAAGAAATGTTTTCAGATTTTCTCCAATCAATATGGTGCTGGTTTGAGTTTTCATATATAGCCCTTGAAAATATTAGGTAAGTTCCATATAATCCTAATTACACCAGTGTATTTAATATAAATCACTGCTGCATTTTACCAAAGGCCTTTTCTTCATCCATTGAGATGATCATACATATGGTATTTGTCCTGTATTATATTTAGGTGGTGCATTATGTTTATTGATTTGTGCAGGTCAAACCAACCTTAGATCCCTATGCTGAAACCCATTTGATGATAATGAACTTTTTGATGGGTTTTTCAATACAGTTTATTGATATTTTATTAAGGATTTGCATGTCTGTTACTCTGGGATATTTGTCTCTAATTTTCTCTCTTTGATGTGTCTTTTTCTGGATTTGGATTCAGGGTTATACTGGCCTTATAGACTGTATTAGTGAGGATTCTCTCCATTCTAATTTGAGGAAGACTGGTGTTAGTATTTATTTAAAGGTCATGTAGAACTCAGTTTAGAATCAACCTGTTCCTGGACATTTTTGTGAGATGATTTTTAATTACTGGTTCAGTTTCACTGCTTGATATTGATCTGTTTAGATTTTCTATATCTTCCTGATTCAATGTGGGCAAGTCACGTGTGTGAAGAAATTTGTAAATATCTTCTGTATTTTCCATTTATTGGAATATACATTTTCAAATAGTGTTTAATGATACTCTGGATTTCTGAAGTGTCCATGACGGTATCACCTTTTTCATCTCTAAGTGTGTTGATTTGGTTCTTTTTCCTTTTTAGTTTGGGTAAGGGTTACTTAATCTTGTTTATCTTCACCAAAAAAGCAACTCTTGGCTGTATTGATCCTCTGTATTTGTTTATTCTTAATTTCAGCTATGTTTTTAATTATTTCCTGTTGTCTTTTGATTTTGTCATCAGTTTATCCTTCCTTTTATAAGGCTTTGATGTTGAACATAATATTATTTCATGGAAACATTTGTATTTTTTTAATGTATGCACTCAATGCTACAAATTTTGTATTTGGAACTACTTTTAAACTGTCAAAGAGATTTCAGTATGGTTTATCTGTGTTCTCAGTGTCTACATTTTTAAAACTTTCTTCTCTCATTTTTTCTATACTCTCTTCTGCATTTAAATGAACGTTGTTCAATCTCCATGAGTTTAGTTTATTTTGTTTCTTTAATTTGCCTTGCTGCTAATTTCTAATTTCATGCCATTACAATATGATAGAATGTACAGGATTATACCTTTTTTTTATTTTCTGAGATTTGCATCGTGACCTAGAATATCCTCTATTTCATGAAAGATTCCATGAACTTTTGGTAAGAAAGTGAATTCACCTGCTTTGGGGTGAAATATTCTACAGATGCCTATTAGGTCCATTTTATGTATAGTATTATTGAGGTTGCGAATATCTTAATTGCTTTGATGTTTAAATGACTATAAGTGATAGGTGTAATAGGTGTGTTTTCAAATCTCCCAGTATTATTTTGGGGAATGACTATCTGGGAATTAATATCAAGATTTTTTTTTTTTTTTGAAATGTAATTGGTAAACTCACTTTGGGGGCATAAATACTTACTATTGTTGCAACTTCCTGATGGATTGTAGTGACATTCTTTGTCTCTTTTGATTAATTTTTGCTTGAATTCTGCTTTGTCAGATATGAGAATAGCTACTTTTGCTTGTTTTCAGACTCCATTTGCATGCAATATTTTTTCTTTTTCTTCCTTTTTTACTTTCAACCTATGAATGTCTTCGTCTATGAGTCTTGCAAAGAGCATACAGTTCAATCTTGTTTTTCATACAGTCTGCCAACCTATATCTTTTAATTGGGGAATTGAGACCACATACATTTAGGGTTTTCATAATTGTTATTTACTTCAATTTTGTTTGTTTGTTATATTCGTTTGGGTCATGATTTTCATTTATTTAGTTGCTCTAGTTAGCTTCAACTATTTGGGAGATATTGGGTTTATTTTTTAGTTCATTGGTGTGCAGTGTATCTTTAAGTATTTGTGGTAGTGTTGGCTCATTGCTCCTGAATTCTTTTAAGTTTATCCTTCTGATGGAATGTTGTTTTTCTTCATTGATTCTGAAGAATGACTTAACTGGATATAGTAATCTTGGTTGGCAATTCTTACTCATCTGTCAGCAATTGTTGCCAGGAATCACTGCTTGCTGGAGTAGCTCTCAGCTTCCTGTCTCTCAGTATGGAATTGAATATGCCAAGAAGTGCAGACAGATGTACTCCCATAGTAGGGCTGATGCAGAGTTCTAAACTGAGAGTTCCCACTGAGATTTAGTCTTGGCTGACTTTTGGAATGCTGTTGATGGGTGTTTGAGGTTTGATCCATATACCCTGTTGCTGTGAAGATGCTGATCCCTGCTGAACTTCTGGGTTTTAGAGGCCTCCCCAAAATCCACTTTTAGGGTGAAGAGTCTAAACCTCCACAGTTCTCACACTTATTTTCATAGATATGAATTACCCAGGATCAGACCTGGAATACAGACACAGCTTTCTGACCAATTATTCATGTTTTCAAAGTACTTCCTATGGGATGCCAGCAACAAAAAGCTCTCTTTCCTTGATATCCCAATCCTGGATTGCTCTTGGCATAATTCTCTCTGTACCTTTTCAATCATGCTGATTCAGGAACACTCTGGATCCCTAAATAGGTGACTGCTGGGTCAATCTATCAATTTCCTTTATGAGTTCCTGAGCTCCATTTCTGCTTATTGTTGCAAAGTTGCTATAAAATAGTTCCCCACACCATAGTGACTCTGGTTTCCACAGGAAGGACTATCTGTTCCTTGGCTGAGTGATTTTTGTCACTTTTCACTCAACAACTTCCTCCACCATCTTTGGGTTGGTTAAGATCAGCCTTTCTCTCTATTCTGTGGGCTCACTTAAGTGAAATTTAATTTCTGTACTTTCCTCTTTCTCTGCCTTTCTCCCTCTCCCCTCAGCAGTGTAATGGGGACACTGTTGTAGATGCCACTGCTGCTGCCACTATCACCACCAGTCAAACTGGTGTGTTTCTAAAATATTATTTCATATTTGAAGTTTGAAGATTCCAATTTTATGTATTTCTGATTTATTTTTTCTTTCATTCATTCATTCATTCATTCATTCATTCATTTACTGTTCAGTATTGAACAGTGAACTCCCTTAATTGCCTACCTTACTAAGGAGTAGTCTTTCCACTTTTAAAATCTTGAGCAAAGCAACTACTGGTGAGTACATCCTTCCTCTAATCCACCATCTTTTCAACTCCTGTATGTATTATTTTAAGAAAAGTCTACTTGGCTCTTTTGCCCAGTTTTAATCACATATTTTTTTGCTGTTCAAATTGTTCAGTTCTTTATAAAATCTAGGTTCTAATCCCCTGTCAGAGAAATTACAAATGCATTCTCCCATTCTGTGGTGTATCTCTTTGCTTTTGCAGAATCTCCTTAGTTTGACATAATCCCAAGGGTTTATTTTTAATTTTGTTGCCTATGCTTTTGAGATCTTATTCAAGTACATTGTGTTTCCTATCCTGATGTGTTCAACTATTTCTTCTAGGTTTATGCCTGGTAAACAGTGTGTGGTCTTACATTTAGTTCTTTGATACTTTTTTATTTTATTTTATTTATTTTATTTTATTTTATTTTTTGATACCAGGGATTGAACCCAAGGGCACTTAAGCACTAAGACTCATCCCAGTCCCTTTTTTGTATTTTTTCAGACGGGGTCTCACTGAGTTGCTTAGGCCTCGCTAAATTGCAGAACCTGGCTTTTAACTCACAGTCCTCCTGCCTCAGCCTCCCCAGCCACTGGGATTACAGGTGTGTGCCACTGCACAAGGCAGGTCTTTGATACATTTTGAATTGCATTGAATAGAGTGATAGGGATAAATTTTAATCTTCTGCATGTGAATGTCCAGTTTTCCAGTATCATTTATAGAAAAGATTGTCCTCTCTCCGATGTATGTTTTTGTTACTTTTGTTTGAGAATAACCTATCTATAAATTAATGTGTAGTTACCCCTGGGCACTCAGTTCTACTTCACTGGTCTGTGTTTCTGCTTTTTTTTTTTTGACAATAAAATTCAGTTTTGATTACTACAGCTTTGCACTATACTTTGAAGTCATGTTATGTGATACCATCAGGTTTGTATTTTTGCTAAGATTGTTTTGTCAATTTAGGTTATTTTGTGATTCCATTTTTATTTCAGGATTTTGTTTTTCTGGTTTTATGAAAAATGAAGTTTGTGTTTTAATGAGGACTGCATTAAACCTGCAAATTGCTTTGGATAGCACAAAGTTTTCAATGATATTAATTCCTGACATCTATGAACATAGAATGTCCTAATAATTTTTGTGTTCCCTTTACATCCCTTCATGATAATTTTTTCAAGACATCCTACATGTCCTTGACTAAATACACAGCTAAGTATTTTACTTTCTTAAAGCTATTGTGAATGAAATTTATTTCTTGTCTTATTTTTCAGCAAATTCATTATTGGTGTGTAAAATGCTATTGATTTTGTCAGGCACTTTGGTACACCTGTAATCCCAACAGCTTGGGAGGCTGAGTCAGGAAGATTGCAAGTTCAAAACCATCCTCAGCAACTTAGTGAGGCCCTAAGCAACTTAGTGAGACCCTGTCTCAAAACACCAAAAATACAAAATGACCAGAGATGTGGCTTTGTGGTTAAGGGCCCTTGGGTTCACTTCCTGTCCCCCCCGCCTCAAAAAGTGCTATGGATTTGGTATGTTGATTTTTCATCCTACTACTTTATGAGGTGGATTTTTCAGATTTTACAGTTTTTATTTTTCTAAGAGTGTGTGGGTTTAAGTGTGTGGTGTATTGGGGTTTTTCTATATTTAGAATCATGTAATCTATAGAGATAATTGGAAGTCCTTCTTTCTTAATTAGATATCCTTTATTTCTTTCTTTTGTCTGATGCTAAGTAAGAATATTACAGGTCACCATCCTTGTCTTTCTCCAGACCTCAGGTAACACACTTTCAACATTTCTCTATTTAGCATTGTTTTGGCTATACATACATATATGTGACAAAACTATAGCCAAAACAATATATACCTAGATAGCCATATGTATGTATTTATCATGCATAATAGTTTTTATACTTATTTTTTGAATTCTTTGAGTTACATTGTTAAGTATTTTAGATATATTCTTTTCACAAAACACTTCCCTTAGTATTGTTTTGCTATATTCTATACATTTTAGTATGTTGTGATTCCATTTTCATTTATTTAAGGAAATTAATTTTCCTTTAGATTTCTTCAGTAACCCATTTTTTTTCATGAGCATTGCATTAGTCAACTTTCCATTGCTGAGACCAAAACACCTGACATTAACAACCTATAGGAGGAAAACTTTATTTTGGTTCATAGTTTCAAATGTGTAAGTCTATGTTGAGTCTATCCCATTATTCTGGGTCCAATGTGATGATGGAACATTATGGTGGGAGTGCATGGCAAAGGAAATTTACTTCCCTCATGGCAGTCAGGAAACATAGAGAAAGAGGGAGAAGTCAGAGAGACAAGATAGAATCCCCAAGGGCATCAACCTAAAGACTTACAGCCTCCAGCTGCACAATACCTGCCTATAGTGCCTGTCATCCAATACAGTAGTCTTTTCAAATTATTTGTCAAGCAAATGGATTAATCCATGCATAATGTTACAAGTCTTATAATCTATCATTTTGTCTCTTAACCCAAGGTTTTTTAGGAGTGAGACCTCATATTCAAATCATAGCAAGAATGTTGTTTAACTTCCATTTATTTGTACAATTTCTTGAGATTTTCTTGTTTTAATTTCCAGTTTTATTCAACCATTGTCCAACTAGATACTTAACATGATTTCAGTTTTTTTTTAAATTTGTTGAATTTTATTTTGTGGTCACTATCTGTTTTATATTGGATATTATTCTTTATTTGATGAAAAAAATATATATTCTGCAGCTGGTAGATAAAATGTTTGGTATATATTTTTTAAGTCTATTTCATTGAGAGTACGATTTAACTTAAATGTTTATTGATTTGAGGGTACAGATAATTTGTTATTTAGGAAAAATGTATAAAGTCCTCAAATGTTATTGAACTTTACCTCTCCTCATATTTCTAAAAATATTTTTTACATAATTGTGGATTCCATTACTGGAGACACATGCATTTACAATTGTTATGATCCCTTTGTAGAATTAGTACATTTATTATTATGTAGAGACTTCCTCTGTCTACTTTTATAGATTTTAATTGAAGACTATTTTATCTGATATAACTGTAGCTACTTGTTTTAGTGAGTTTATATTGCTGTGACCAAAAGACCTGACAAGACAAACTTATAGAATAAAAGTTTATTGTGACTTGCAGTTTCAGAGGATCATTCATGATTGGCCAGTTCCATAGTTATGGTCCTCAAATGAGACAGAACATCATAGCAGAGGGTGTGACAGGAAAAGCAACTCAGAACATAGCATGCAAGGAGCAGACAGATATTCTCATTGGGAACAAAACATAAGCACCAAAAGCATATCCCCAGTGCTCTACTTCTCCTAGCCACACCACACCTGCTTATGGTTGCAACCTAGCTAATCCATATCAGTAGATTCAACCACTGATTAGGTTATAGCTCTCAAAATCTAATCAGTTCACATCTGAATATTCCTGCATGTTTTCACATATGAGTTTTGGGGGAACACCTCCTATCTTAAACTACCCTGGTGACTACTAGTTTCCATTTGTGTGGAATACTTTTTTCTTTTCTTCACTTTCAGTTTATACCTACCTTTGCTAGGGAAGTGAGGTTCTTATAGGAAGTTTATCACTCTATCTTATTTTTTTTAATTCTATCCATTGAACACAAATGGAGTACAGCTATTGTTTCTCTGGTTGTACACAGAAGTGTCACACCATCTGTGCATTCATACATGTACACAGGGCAATGATGTCTGTCACACATTCTGTTGTTATTACCCACCTACCCTTAACCCACCCCTCCCTTCCCTCTATGCTTTCTATCCTTTCTCCATTCTTGCCCCCCCTCCACCCTGCATTATGCATCACCATTCACTTA
This sequence comes from Glaucomys volans, assembly GCA_020662805.1. Taxonomy (NCBI): domain Eukaryota; kingdom Metazoa; phylum Chordata; class Mammalia; order Rodentia; family Sciuridae; genus Glaucomys; species Glaucomys volans. The sequence goes on along the minus strand of JAJEJO010048444.1, from coordinate 26,125 downwards.
TCAGAGAAACCATTCAGCCCTTGGATTTTTGGGATTGGCTAATCTCACTTAGCATAACAGACTCCAACATGATCCATTTACCTGCAAATGGCATAATTTTATTCTTCTTTATGGCTGACTAATAATCCATTGTGTATACATACCACAATTTCTTTATCCATTCATCTATTGAAGGACATCTAGGTTGTTTCCACAATCTAGCTATTGTGAATTGAGCAGCTATGAACATTGATGTGGCTGCATCACTGTAGTAATCTGATTTTCAGTCCTTTGGGTATAGGCCAAGGGGTGGGATAGCTGGGTCAAATGGTGGATCCATTCCAAGTTTTCTAAGGATTCTCCACACTGCTTTCCAGAGAGACTGCACCAACTTGCAATCCCACCAGCAATGTATGAGTGTACCCTTTTTCCCACATCCTTGCCAACAATTGCTATTGTCTGTATTCTTAATAAAAGACATTCTAATTGGGGTAAGATGAAATCTTAAGGTGGTTTTGATTTGCATTTCTCTTATAAAGAGGGATATTGAACATTTTTTCATAAATCTGTTGATTGCTTGTAGATCTTCCTCTGTAAAGTGTCTCTTCATTTCCTTGGAACATTTATTGATTGGGTTATTAGTCTTCTTGGTGTAAAGATTTTTGAGTACTTTGTAGATTCTGGAGATTCGTGCTCTATGTGAAGTGTGTGTGGCAAAGATTTTCTCCACTCTGAAGGCTCTCTCTTCCCATTGCTGATTATTTCCATTGCTGAGAAAAAGCTTTTTAATTTGACTCTATCCCAATCATCGATTCCTGCTTTTATTTCTTGTGCTTTGGGAGTCATGTTAAGGAAGTCTGGTCCTAGGCCCAATATGATAAATACTTGGGCATATTTTTTCATCTATTAGGTGCAGGGTCTCTGGTCTAATTTCTAGGTCCTTGATCCCTTTTGAGTTGAGTTTTGTACAGGGTGAGAGATATGGGTTTAGTTTCATTTAGCTGCATAACGGTTTCACTTTTTCCAGCACCATTTGTTGAAGAGGTTATCTTTTCTCCACTGTATGTTTTTGGCTCCTTTGACAAGTATGAGATATCTGTATTTATGTGGGTTTGTCTCTGTGTCCTCTATTCTGTACCATTGATCTACCTATCTATTTTGGTGCCTATACCATTCTGTTTTTGTTACTATTGTTCTGTAGTATATTTGAAGGTCTGGTATTGTGATACCCCCTGCTTCGCTCTTCTGGCTAAGAATTTCTTTAGCTATTATGGGTCTCTTCTTCCTCCAAATGAATTTCATGATTGCTTGCTCTATTTCTATGAGGTCTGTCATTGGGATTTTAATTGAAATGGCATTGAATTTGTATACACCTTTTGGTAGTATGGCGATTTTGACTATATTAATTCTGCCTATCCAAGAACATGGGAGATCTCTCCATCTTCTCAGACATGCTTTAATTTTTTTTCTTTACTCTTCTGTAGTTCTCATTGTAGAGGTCTTTCACCTATTTTGTTAGATTGATTCCCAAGTATTTTTTTTCTCTTGAGGCTATTGTGAATGGTATAGTTTTCCTAATTTTTCTCTCAGAGGATACATCACTTATGAATAGAAATGCATTAGATGTATGCTACTTTACGGAATTCATTTATGAGTTCCAGAAATTTTCTGGTGGAATTTTTAGGGTCTTCTAAATAGAGAATCATGTCATCAGAAAATAGGGATAGTTTGAGCTCTTCTTTTCCCATTCATATTCCTCTAATTTCTTTGGTATGTCTAATTGCTCTGGCTAGAGGTTCAAGGACAATGTTGAACAGAAGTGGAGAAGGAGGGCATCCCTGCCTTGTTCCAGTTCTCAGGGGGAATGCTTTCAATTTTTCTCCATTTAGAATGATGCTAGCTGTGGCCTTAGCATAGATAGCCTTTAGAATGTTTGGGAACATTCCAACTATCCCTATTTTTTCTAGTGTTTTGAGCATGAAGGGGTGCTGTATTTTATCAAATGCTTTCTCGGCATCTATTGAAACAATCCTGTGGTTCTTGACTTTAAGTCTGTTGATGGGGTGAACTACATTTATTGATTTCCGGATGTTGAACCAACCTTGCATCCGTGGGATGAAACCCACTTGATCATGGTGCACCATCTTTTTAATATGCTTTTTTATGTGACTTGCTAAAATTTCATTAAGAATTTTTGCATCTATGTTCTTGAGGAACATGGGTCTGAAATTTTCTTTCCTTGATATGTCCTTCTCTGGTTTTGGTATCAGGGTGATATTAGCTTCATAGGATGAGTTTGGAAGTGTTCCCTCCTCCTCTATTTCATGAAATACTTTGAGGAGTATTGGAATGAGCTCTTCTTTGCAGGTCTTGTAGAACCCAGCTGTGAATCCATCTGGTCCTCGACTATTCTTTGTTGGTAGGCTTTTGATGACTTCTTCTATTTCCTTGCTTGACTTCTTCTATTTCCTTGTTTCTTCTGTTTCCTTGCTTGACCTATTTAAATTGTGTATGTCCTCCAGATTCAGTTTGGGTGGCTCATATGACTCTAGGAACCTGTTGATGTCTTCCAGGTTTTCTATTTTGTTGGAGTATAAATTTTCAAAATAGCTTCTAATTATGATTTGTATTTCAATTGTGTGTATTGTAATATTTCCATTTCTATCACAAATTTTAGTAATTTGGAGTTCCTCTCTCCTTCTCTTCATTAGTGTGGCTAATGGTTTATCAATTTTGTTTATTTTTTCAAAGAACCAACTTTTTGTTTGTCAATTTTTTTAATTGTTTCCTTTGTTTCAATTTCATTGATTTCAGCTCTGATTTTAATTATTTCCTGTCTTCTGCTACTTTTGCTGATGATATGTTTCTCTTTTTCTAGGGCTTTGGGCTGTAAGGTGAGGTCATTGATTTGTTGACTTTTCATTCTTTTATTGAATGCACTCTATACAATGAATTTACCTCTTACCACTGCTTTCATAGTATCCCAGAGATTTTGATATGTTGTATCTTTTTTCTCATTGACCTCTAAGAATGTTTTTATTTCCCCCTAATATCTTCTGTTTTCCATGCATCATTCAATAGCATATTATTTAATCTCCAGGTCTTGGAGTAGTTTATGTTTTTAACTTTATCGTTGATTTCTAATTTCATTCCATTATGATCTGATAGAATACAGTGTATTTTCTCTATGTTTTTGTATTTGCTAAGAGTAGCTTTGTGCCATAACATATGGTCTATTTTAGAGAAGGATACATGAGCTACTGAGAAGAAGTGTATTCGCTTTTTGATGGATGGAATATTCTATATATGTTTGTTAAGTCTAAATTAGCGATTGTGTCAAGTTCTATGGTTTCTTTGTTCAATTTTTGCTTGGAAGGTCTGTCCAACAGTGAGAGAGGAGTGTTAAAGTTCCCCAGCATTGTTGTGTTTTGGTATATTTAGTTCCTGGAATTGAGAAGGAACTGATTGATGTACATGGATGTGCCATTGTTTGGTGCATATATATTTATGATTATTATGTCTTGGTGATTTATGTTTCCCTTAAGTAGTATGAAATGTCCTTCTTTATCCCTTCTGACTAAGTTTAGCTTGAAGTCTGCTTTATATGAAATGAGGATGTAAACTCCTGCTTTTTTAGTAAGTCCATCTGCCTGGTATGATTTTTCCTATCATTTCACCTTTAGTCTGTGGGAATGTTTTTCTATGAGATGCGTCTCTTGAAGGCAGCATATTGTTGGTTCTTTCTTTTAATTCAATCTGCCAGTCTATGTCTTTTGATTGATGAGTTTAGGCCATTTATATTTAGGGTTACTATTGAGTTATGACTTGTATTCCCGGACATTTGACTTATTTTTGGATTTTAATCTTACTCGGTATTCCCTTTCATTGGCTCTTCCTTTAGAGTAATTCCTCCCTTTGCTGATGTACATTGTTGTTTCCCATATCTTCCTCTTGGAATATTTTTCTGAGGATTTTCTGTAGGCCAGGCTTTCTATTTGTGAATTCTTTTAGCTTATGTTTAGCATGGAAGTATTTTATTTCATCTTCAAATCTGAAGGTAAGTTTTGCTGGGTATAAGATTCTTGGTTGGCATCCATTTTCTTTCAGTGCTTGGAATATGTTGTTCCAGGCCCTTCTTGCTTTTTGGGTGTGAGTTGGGAAATCTGATATTCGTATTGGTTTCCCCCTATATGTAATCTGATGATTTTCTCTCACAGCCTTTAAAATTCTTTTTGTTTTTTATGTTAGGTATTTTCATTATAATGTGCCTGGGTGTGGATCTGTTGTGATTTTGTGCAGTTGGTGTCCTGTAAGCATCTTGAATTTCATTTTCCATTTCATTCATCAGATTTGGGAAATTTGCTGACATTGTTTCATTGAATAGATCATTCATTCCTTCGATTTGTGTCTCTGTGCCTTCCCCAATCCCAATAAATCTTAAATTTGATCTTTTCATGATGTCCCATAACTCTTGGAGGTTCTGTTCATGATTTCTTACCATCCTCTCTGTCTGGTTGAGTTTGTTTTAAGATTAAATATTTAAGATTATTTAAGATTAAATATTTTGTCTTCATTGTCTGAGGTTCTGTCTTCCAAGTGATTTAGCCTGTTGGTTAGGTTTTCTATTGAGTTTTTAATTTGGTTTATTGTAACCTTCATTTCAAGGATTTCTGTTTTTTTTTTTTTTTTTTCAGAATCTCTATCTCTTTATTGAAATGATCTTTTACTTCCTGTAGTTGTTCTTTTAGCATTGCCTGTATTTGCTCTCTTGATTCCTCGTTTGCTTCTTGGATCATTTTAATCATGTACAACTCTCTTTCTGACAATGCTCCTGCCATGTTGTCATTGGGTTCTTTTGGTATAGTGTCTGGGTTTGTTTGGGACATTTTCTTCCCATGTTTTCTCATGTTGCTAGTGTATCTTTCCCTCTAGTAGTGGGACTCCTAGGCATTGCAGTTTCCCCTTAAAGACTTATAGGGTTTCTGCCTATTTTCAATACCTCCCCTTGAATTGAGAGACCAATATTGGCAGCACACCATGTAAACAATATGTGTTCTTAATCTAAATAGTCCATATTAAGATATTAACAGTGTTGTCTTAATAAACAGTGATGAGTTCAAATTATTATCTACAGCATAACCAGTAATTTTGCAATGAGGACTGTAAGTCCTAATGTTGGACAGGGATAATGAGGAGGGGTATAGGACAAAACACTAATGAGATAAGAAGTGAATCTATGGATACACTGTGTCATATGAATAGTGAAAGTGGAATTAAAAGAAATAGGTTGTTAGTGTGTGGAAAAAGAGATTCTCCAAGGAAACAGATATATAAGAGGGAGATAGAGTAATAAGCATAATAATAAAAGAAAAAGGAAGGAATATAGTGGGTATATTAGGAATAATCATAGTATTACAATTAATTTAAAAAACTTTCTGCCATAAAAATATACTGTACAGTTTAAATATCTTATTTTTCAATGGCCTGATATTTGAGAGGTGCTTGATCAAGTGGTGACCCAAGAAGGGTGCTGTCTCACTACCTCGGGGTTGGGAATGATCAATGCTTCTGGGCAGAGGAGGCCTGGTGTTGATAGATGATCAGATGCAGCAGAGGTGTTAGACACCGGGCTAGGATGTGGGTCTGGGCACTAGACCAAGATGGGATGGGGGTGCAGAACTGTGCTCATTGATGGAGACACTGGACTTGATAGCCCAGGCAGGCCTGAACTCCATGCTGGGGGCTCAGGCAGTTGCAAGTGGTTGTTCTCTCCTGGCGAAGGTGTAAAGTGGCACCAAAGGGCCTACGATCCCTGCTGGGGCTGGGGACTCTGGCTGCCGCAGGCTGGAGCTCTCTCCAGGAGATGCTGTGAAATTGCACCAGAAGATTGGAGCTCTGCTCTGGGGATTCAGGCAGCTGTAGGTGGTCGCTCTCTCCCAGGGAAACTGTAAAATGGCACTGAAGGTCCTAAGATCCCCGCTGGGGCTGGGAACTCCAGCCCACAGGAAGGAGCTCTCTCCAGGAGCCGCCTCTATCTTATTTTTTTAATCCACTCACCCAGGAAACATATTTCAATTCGAAATTTTTATCTATTTGCTTTCAAGATCACTGACAGATATTTTGTCTTGTCATTTTTTTTTCTGATTGTTTTGTATGTCCTTTGTCTCTTTCTTCCTCTCTTCCAATTTGTCTTTGTGTTGGGTGCTTTTATATACTGAGAAGATTTGATTCATTCATCTTTCTGTGTATCTGTTGTACTGATGGGTTTTATACTTTCATGGGTTTTAATAATAGTGGTTATTTTCCTTTCTCTTATAGTTATAGGACTTATTTAAACTTTTCTTATAAAACTTATGCATTGGTGATGAATTTCCTCAATTTTTAATTGCCTTGGAAACTATTTCTTCATTTTTAAGAATAATTTTGCTGGGTATAGTATTCATGGTTGGGAGTTTTTCTTTTCTATACAGCTTTGGCATATACCAGTCCATTTCCTTTTGATATACAATGTTTCTGCAAAGTACAAAATAAAATGATACAAAACAAAACCAAAACAAACCAAAGCTCTGCCATAAGTCTAAAGGAAACTTGTATAATGTGACACCTTTTTCTTGTTGTTTTCATGATTACCTCATTTGAAAGTTTAATTATACCTCAGAGATGATCTTTTATAGTTAAAAGTAATTGAGGTCCCTTGAATTTCTTGGATATGGGTGTCCACAGTCTTTCTGAGATTTGGAAAGTTTTGCTTGTTATTTCATTTAATAATATTTTTAAGAATTTTTTTCTTTCTCTTCTCCTTCGATAACACATAATACAAATCTGTTTGATTAATAAATTCTGACAAGTCTTTTAGTCTTATAGTTGACTTTTTTATTTCAAAAGACCTGCATTCAGGCTGAGAAATTCCTTCTTCTGCTTTACATATTGTATTGTGTTGATCTCTCAACTGTGTTTTCTATTTCATTGATTGGGATCTTCAGCTCAAGATTATACTTGGTTATTTTATATGATCTCTCTTTTTGCTCTATTTTTCATTCAGATAAGGATCATTTTTCTGAGTTTGTTGGATATTCCACTCTTTTGTACTGCACTGAGATTCTTTAAAATACTTAATTTGAATTTTTTCCTGGCAATTTATTTAATTCATTTTATTTGGGATCTGTTGTTAGATATTTATTGTGGTCCTTTAGAATTGACATGTTTGTTGGCTTTCTCATGCTTCATAATTCCTTATGTTTATATTTGCACTTCTAGTGAAATGGTAATCCATATCAATTAAAAGGAGACTTTCACAATATAAGACTTTCTCCTGCTGATATATCCTAGAATATTTTTAAGTAGGCTATATTACTTTTTTTTCCCAAGTGGGCAGAGTAGTTTAGCCTTCATGTAGCTTCTTTAGCTATAATAAATTTGTCAATGGCACAATATGCCTCAGTGGACTAAGCTTAAAGAGTTTGTGAAATTGCTTCACCATTTGGTTCACAGCTTTCTTGAGTCTACAGAATAGTGGGAAGGACCACTTGTTTTTTTCATGGCTATAAGCATGTCAGTGGGGGCATCTGTTTTGTAGAGCTGAACAAATGGGTAGGGTCATGTGGCTGTTTCCCATGTGCCAATAAGCCAATCTCATTTAAGGCTTCCTGGATTCTTACTGGGGTGTACATTGGTAGACATGTGTGCCATCTTGCACTGTAACATATCTAGGTGGCCAGTCTCTAGATATGAAAGAACATACAGTTGGGGGAAGAGTACAATATCAATTGGGCACATTTTCTGTGGCAATGTGGTGGTATGGATTCCTTAGGTGCTCCCAAACTTAATTCAAAATCTGTTGGGGCTTTAAGCTTCTTATGCTTTAGGTGTATATATAATTCACAGGGAATGCTGAAACCTCCTGCTTACCTTTTCCCCACTGCACAAGATCCCTCTTTTTTCAGGGTTGATCTTCTCTGAGGGAGGATGTGGGAGATGCTGCTAACTTTTTTCTCTCCTTTTAAAAATAGTAAAATTTATAGTTTCTTTGCTTTGGTACTTTATTTGTAGTGGGAAGCATATTAAACACCTTTTAGTCATCTTACTGATGTCAGCTTTGAGCAATTGTTTTTTGTGTGGATGTAATTTTTCAATTCATTTGAATAAATCCAAAAAAGTATAATTGATAGATAATGTGGCAGAAATATATTTAGTTTTGTAGAAATATCCCAAATTATCTTCCTAAGTGACTACACCATTTCACATTTCTATTAGCAATGAAGTAAAGGTCCTACTGTTATATATCCTTCCCAATATTTGGAATTCTCAGTGTTTTGCATTTTTGCCATTCTAATATGTGTATGGTTGTATATTTATTGCTTTAATTTGCTATTCATTAATGACATAGAATTTTGAGGATCTTTTCTTATGTTGTGATTTGACTGTCAGTATCTCCCCCCAAATCATATATGAAATTGTATTTCCAATGTTTTAGTGTTAAGAGGTAGAAAATTCTGGCAAGTAATTAAGCCATGAGGACTCTGCCCTCATGAATGGATTTGGTGCTGTCTTCAACAGGCTGAAGGGAGATTGTTCTTTGATCTATGTGAGCGCATGGTATTAATCCATTCTGCTTTGTGAGGACATACAAAAAGTGTCATCAATGTGGAACAGATCACCACCAGAAACCAAGTATATTGTTTGTTTATCTTCTGCTTACCGGGTCTTAAAACTGTAAGCAATAAAATTCTGTTGTTCATAAATTACCTAGTCAAAGGTAGTTTTGTTATAGTTGTAGGAATAGACGGCGAGTATAGTAGTAGGTATAAACTAGCTTACTTGCTACCTGTATGTCTTCTTTGATGAGGTGTCTGTCCATGTCTTTTGCCCATTTTTAAATTAGGTTTTTATTTTGATTACTGAGTTTTAGTGGTTTATTGAGATAATGAGAAGACATGTCACAGAATGAGCAAAGGGAATATATGATAAAAAACTGTTATCTAAAATATAGAGAGAGCTCAAATGCTTGTTAAAAATCAGTTACTTTAGCAATACATAGAATTCTTACATTAATAACCTTGCATGGAAAGATTTCATTTTTTAACTAGTAGATATTGAATGAAAACAGCCATATATTTCACTTAACTGCTAGAGTTGTTGTGCTTATGATTCAGTCAGTTCTTTGACTTACATTTGAATTTAACATTGAATGTACCAATTACCCTTTTGTGATTTTCTTGCATACTTCAGGATTCATGACTGTGACCCTGGTATCTCTTTTCATAGAGGTCACAAAAGAGCTATCAGAAAATGAGAACTGTAGGCCTAAACCACACCACATTTCTAAATAATTCCAAACTTAATAACAATCTCAAGAGCTCTTCAGAGCCCACTGAAATATATGTCTGTAGGATTAGTCATAAATGTCTTTGAAGATAAAATATATTAAGTTTCAGGGAACTGTGAAAAGCATTTTATGTGAATGAGAACATTTAAACAATAATTACACATGCCATCATGATGGGGCATGTCATCTAGAAGTCATGCATGGCATACCGTGAATAGGACAACAGAATTGAATTTCTGCATCCCAAACTTTACTGTCACTACATAAAAATAACTACTACTGCTGTTCAAAAATGCTTTGAGCAAAAGCTCTAACGTTCCAAATGATCCTGCAAATCCCATTTCTATATGCTTTTTAAGTTGTTTAGTTCTGAATCAGCAATCTAAAAGTGTGTTTAAACACTGCAGGTAACCGTTTCCCATGGAACAAATAGGATGGAAATCAGGTTATGGTGAGGGCACCCAGCAGGACTCTTCCACTGTCTACTCAGTGTCAATGTAAACTGATTTCTTTAAGAAAGACACTCAGGGAAAAGAGAACAGATTGCAGGAAACATGTTCTGCATGCAAGAAAGAGCAAAGAGATAGGATTCAGGGTACTTTGTGATAATTATGCAAAAGGGTAAAATGCAGCCAAAGAATATAGCTATAGAATAACAATATTGCAGCAGGTGGAATTTGTACAAAGTACGTTTTCTTGCAGCAGCACAAAACAGATAATACATGAATATTCTGGCCTGTTCTCTTATTTTATGCACAATAATTGCTAGCTCATAAGTTCCTGATGGTTTCTTTATCATGGTTCATGTTACTCAAATTGCTATTTGCTAAGCACAAGGATTGAGCTAAATAAATAGAAAGTGCACCATGTAGCAACAGCAGCAGACTATGTGCATTAAGAATAATCCTAACAAAACACAAAATTCTGAGCATGTAGCTGGAAGTATTATAAAGAGCTCAGAAAATTGAGATATATTTGTGCTTACAAACTTAATTAGTTGCATCCTAGTTGAACATAGCAGTATACAGAAGGGAACATTTCAGTAAGGGTAGAATCTTCCAGCCCAAACTTGAACACCAAAGGCAGCTATTTCAGTGAATAAAAAATAAGTATTTTTCTACTTTGAGAAACAACAATTGCATTGCTAGCATATAAGCAATTTTTTTAAATTAAATACTTTATTTTAAGATGATTTAAAATTTGCATACACTTCTTGGAAGAGCAGAGAGACACCTATTGTTACGTGTATTTTTGAAAATGGAAATGATAATTGGGGTGAGATGGAATCTCCAGGTGGTTTTGATTTGCATTTCGCTTTTTACTAGGAATGTTGAACATTTTTTCATATATCTGTTGATTGTTTCTAGGTCTTCTTCTGTAAAGTGTCTACTCATTTCCTTCGCCCATATATTGATTGGGTTATTTGTTTTATTAGGGTCAAGTTTTTTGAGTTTATTATAGATTCTGAAAATGAGTGCTCTATCTGAAGAGTGTGTGGCAAAGATTTTCTCCCACTCTGTAGAGGAGCCAAAAAATTCCACGAGAAAACTTCTGGAACTCATAAATGAATTCAGTAAAGTATCAGGATATAAAATTAATGCTCATAAATCTAATGTATTTTTATTAGTGAGTGATGAATCCTCTGAAAGAGAAATTAGGAAAAGTACCCCTTTCACAATAACCTCTAAAGGAATAAAATACTTGTGAATCAATCTAGCATAAGAAGTGAAAGACCTCTACAATGAGAAATACAGAACACTAACAGAAAGAAATTATAGAGAATCTGAGAAGATGGAAAGATCTCCCATGTTCTTGGATAGGTAGAATTAATATTGTCAAAATAGCCATACTACCAAAAGCACTATAGAAATTCAATGCAATTTCAATTAAAATCCCAATGACAGACCTCAAAGAAAAAGAGCAAGCAATCATGAAATTCATTTGGAGAAATAAGAAACCAGAATAGCTAAAGCAATTCTTAGCAAGAAGAGCGAAGCAGGGGGTATCACAATACCAGACCTTCAACTATACTACAGAACAATAGTAACAAAAACAGCATGATATTGGCACCAAAATAGACAGGTAGATCAATGGTACAGAATAGAGGACACAGAGACAAACCCACATAAATACAGGTATCTCATACTTGACAAAGGAGCCAAAAACCTACAATGGAGAAAAGATAGCCTCTTCAACAAATCCATATGCAACAAAATGAAAATAAAGTCCTATCTCTCACTCTGTACAAAACTTAACTCCAAATGGATCAAGGACCTAGGAATTAGACCAGAGAACCTGCATATAATAGAAG
>JAJEJO010048444.1:0-14410 GCA_020662805.1 Glaucomys volans | reverse complement strand
TATACTACAGAACAATAGTAACAAAAACAGCATGATATTGGCACCAAAATAGACAGGTAGATCAATGGTGCAGAATAGAGGACACAGAGACAAACCCACATAAATACAGGTATCTCATACTTGACAAAGGAGCCAAAAACCTACAATGGAGAAAAGATAGCCTCTTCAACAAATCCATATGCAACAAAATGAAAATAAAGTCCTATCTCTCACTCTGTACAAAACTTAACTCCAAATGGATCAAGGACCTAGGAATTAGACCAGAGAACCTGCATATAATAGAAGAAAAAGTAGGTCCAAGTCTTCATCATGTTAGCCTAGGACCAGATTTCCTTAATATGACTCCCAAAGCACAAGACATAAAAGCAGGAATCAATAATTGAGATAGATTTTTTTGTCCATTTCTAATTGAATTGTTTGGATTAATTTTACTGTTGGGGTCTGAAATTTCATTACACATGGAAGACACAAGTCTGTTGGTTGGTATATTGTTCATAAATACTTGTCCCCATTTTGGAGCTTTTTTCTTAATGCTCTTGTCAGAATCTTCTGTAGAGCATTTTTTTTAATTAAAAGAACTAGTCTATCAATTTTCTTTGTATATATAATATTTGCGGTGCCAGGTCAACAATAAATTTCAAGGTAATTTTTGTATAAGCTGTGAAGTTTTTGGAAAAGTATTTTTGTTTTGTTATTTTTTAATTTGGATTTTCTTTTTTCTCTTAATCTTTGCCTATACTATTTCATTGATCTAGCACCAATTTTTGGAAAAAATATTTTTCTGACAATTCATTGTTATGGTAGTACAGGAATTAGCATGTATGAGACTGGGTTTCAATAGCTAATGCTGTGGAAAAAAAAATAAAAGAAAAAGAAATAAAGGATAACCATCTTTAATTAAATTGATTTTGCACTTTTTTTCAAAAATGAATTGAGAGATGAGGATGTAGCTCAGTGGTAGAGTTCTTGCCTAGTATGCATGTGGCACTGGGTTCAAATATCTGCTGTGAAAGAAAAAAATTGTCATGGCATATCTGGAGAGCTTTTGTATTTTTAGGGTAACTTTTCTATTTCATGGACTTACATGTCTTCCTACTCACTGATATCACGCTAACATATTACTCTAACTGCATAAAAAGCATTAGTATCAAGTAATTTTTCTCAATTATTTTTTCTTATTTAAAGAATAAAACTTTAGCTCTTTTATACTTTGTGTCTCCCCATAAAATTTTAAAATAAGATTGTCTATGCTATAAAAAGTCCTTATGACATTTTACAGGAATCAACTAAACCTATAGATCAATTTGGAGAGATTTTGACATTTTTACAATTTTGAGTCTTCCTATTCATGAGCATAGTATATGTCTCCATTTATTTAGGTCATCATTGATTGTTTTTCCATCAACTTTTGTAATTATCAGCATACAAAAATTGGATTTCTTTAGTAATGTTTTTTTACGTACTTCAGTGTCTATGAGGAGATTATAAATTGTATTTTTTTTTGATGTCCAATTTCCATGTTATTTTAAAAATAATTTTTCTTTTAAAATTAGTTTGTGACTGATAGGTATTAAAAATACATACTAGTGGATTATTTGTATAACATATTATTTGGACACATACATACCCTGTGCACTGATCAGACCAAAATTTCCTTTGCCACTAGCCACCACTACATAGGCCTTATCAAAATGCTACTCATCACTGTTCTACATACATTGAGGTCTCCATATTTTAGCATCCACATAAGGGAGAGAACATGCAATACTTGTATTTCTGAGCCTGACTTATTTCTCTTAAAATAATTTCCTCCAATTCCATCAATTTTACATTTTTTATATATACCATATGGTAATTACTAATAAGCATGATTGAATTAGTGTGTTGATCATAATCTATAACACAGCTGAATTTATTAGTTCTAATAATTATTTTTATAGAGTATTTGGAATTTTCTACCTGGTAAATTATTTCATCTATACATAGAGGCAGATGTATTTGGCTTTTTTTTTACTTGCCTAACTTTCCTGGCTATAATCTCCATTGAAAGTTGAATAGAAGTGGTGAGAACAATCAACATTTCATTGTTCCTGAACTTAAGGCAAATATATTTAGTCTTTTTATTTGTTCGAATTAGTTATACATGACAGTCGAATACACATTGACACATCATACATAAATGGAGTATAACTTCTCATTCTTCTGTTTGTACATGATGTAGAATTACCCTAGTCATGTAATTATATATGCACATAGGGTAATAATTTCCAGTTAATTCTGCTATCCTTCTTATACCCACATCCCCTTCCCTCCCTTGATGTCCCTCTGACTAATGCAAAGTACCTTTATTCTTCCCTAGCACCAACCTTATTGAGAATTAACATCTGCATTTTAGATAAAATATTCAGCCTTTGGTTCTCTGGGATTGGACAATTTATCTTAGCATGAGAGTCTCCAGTTCCATCAATTTGCTAGCAAATGCCATGATTTCATTCTTCTTTAAGGCTGAGAAATCTTCCATTGTGCATATACACCACATTTTACTTATCCATTCATCTGTTGAAGGACACCTACTTTGGTTCCCTAGTGTAGTTATTGTGACTTGAGCTGCTATAAACATTGACCCGCCTGTATCACTGTAGTATGCTGATTTTAACTCATTTGCGTATAAACCAACGACTGGGATAACTGGATCGAATGGTGGTTCCATTCCAATATTTGTGAGGAATCTGCATACTGCTCTCCATCGTGGTTGCATCAATTTACAGTCCTACCAGCAATGTTTGAGTGTACCATTTCTCCCCACATCCTTGCCAATATTTATTTTTGTTTGTATTCTTGATAATTGCCATTCTGACTAGAGTGAGATGAAATCTCAGTGTTATTTTTATTTGCATTTCTGTAATTTCTAGAGATGTCAAACATTTTTTTCCTATATTTTTCTTCTGTGAAATGTCTGTTCAGTTCTTTTGCCCACTTATTGATTGGGTTATTTGTGTTTTTTTGGTGCTAAGTTTTTGAGTTCTTTGTGTATCCAGGAGATTAGTGCTCTGTCTGAGGTGCATGTGGTAAAGATTTTCTCTCATTCTATAGGCTCTGTCTTCACAAACTTGATTGCTTCCTTTGCTATCATGAAGCTTTTTAGTTTGATTCCATTCTATTTAGCGATTTTTGATTTTACTTCTTGCACTTCAGAGTCTTGTTAAGGAAGTTGATTTCTAAGCCAACATGGTGGAGATTTTGGCCTCCTTTTTCTTCTATTCAGCACAGGGTCTCTGTTCTAGGGTTTAAGTCTGCATGTCTGAGAGCATGGGAGATCTTTTGTCTTCTAAGGACTTCTTCAATTTATTTCTTTAGTGTTCTGTAGTTTTCACTGTAGAGGACTTTCATCTCTTTGTTTGACTGATTCCTAATATTTTATTTCTTGTGGCTATTTTGAATGGGGTAGTTTTCCTAATTTCTCTTTCAGTGGACTCATCACAGATATGTAGGAATGTGTTTGATTTATGGGTGTCAATTTTATATCCTACTACTTTGCTGAATTTATTAGTTCCAGAAGCTTTCTGGTATATTTTTTTGGGTCTTCTGAATATAGATAGAATCTTCTCATTAGCAAATAGTGATACTTTGAGTTCTTTTCCTATTTTTATCCTTTTAATTTCTTTCTTCTCTCTAATTGCTCTGCATGCATTTTCAATGACTATGCTGAATAAAAGTGGTGAAAGAAGGCATCCTTGTCTTGTTTCAGATTTTAGAGGGAATTTTTTTCAATTTTTCTCCATTTAGAATGATGTTGGCCTTGAGTTTAGCATATATAAGCTTTTACAATGCTGAGGAATGTTCCTACTATCCCTAGTTTTTCTAGTGTTTTCTAGTGTTTCTAGTGCTGTACTTTGTCAAATGCTTTTCTGCATCTATTGAGATAATAATTTATTGCTTGTTTTTAGGATTATTGATGTGATGAATTATATTCTTGATTGCTATATGTTGAACCAACCTCACAAGCCTGGGAGGAACCCCACTTGATCTTGGTGCACTATCTTTTTAATGTGTTTTTATGTGATTTTCCAGTATTTTAATAGGAATTTTTGCATCTATGTGCATCAAGGATATTGGTCTGAGATTTTCTTTCCTTGATGTGTCTCTGTCTACTTTTGGCACCAGGGTTATACTAGTTGCATAGAATGAGTTTCAAAGAGTTTCCTCCTTTTCTATATCATGGAATAATTTTGGTAGTATTGGTATTAATTCTTCTTTGAAAGTCTTGTAGGACTTGGCTGAGAATCCATCTTGTCCTGTGCTTTCTTTAGTTGGGAGACTTTTGATAACATCTTTTATTTAATTGCTTGAAATTGGTCTGTTTAAATTGTGTATGTCTTCCTGATTCAGTTTGGGTAGGTCGTATGTGTCTAAAAAATTCATCAATGTCTTTGAGATTTTCTATTTTATTGGACTATAGATTTTCAAAAGAGTTTCTGACTATCTTCTGTATTTCAGTAGAGTTCTTTGTGTTATTTCCTTTTTCATCATGAATTTTAATAATTTGAGTTTTCTCTTGCCTTCTCCTCATTAGTGAGTCTACGGGTTTATCAATTTTATTAATTTTTTCAAAGAACCAACTTTTTGTTTTGTCAATTTTTTGAATTATTTTTTTGTTTCAATTTCATCTTTGATTTTAATTATTTCCTGTCTTGTATTTCAAATTATATATCTCTAGTTATTATCCCACAGGATCCTGACTCCCTGTTCAGTTGTAATTTTTTTCAATCTATTTTCCTTTTTTATACTGAAATTTTTCAATTTGTCTTCAAGTACACAGATCCTATGATCTCAATTCTATGATTACTCTTTTTTCCCGTCCTACAGTTTGTATTCAGTTTGTAATGCTTAATTTTATGTGTCATTTAGACAAGGTCATAGATGCTTAAATTAAATATTATTTCCAGTTATGTCTTTCAGGGTATTTCTGTAGAAGAATGTTATTTTAATCAAAGACCTCAACAAAGTAGATGCTCTGCCCAATGTGAATAGATATGACCCAGCCCATTGATGACCTGACTGTAATAAAGAAAAAAGAGGAATTTGGATTTTTGTTCTGCTTCAATACATTATTTGGGACATCTTATTTCTTCTCCTGCCCTTTGACTGAAATTTATTCCATTAGCCAAAAGGTTGGTTCTCAGATGTTCAAATTCAGACTAAATTACAACAATTGGATTTCCTGGGTCTTCAGGTTTTAGACTGAAGATCACAGATCTTCCCAGATTCCATGATCAAGTGAATCAATTCTTTCAAATATCTATTTGTCATCTAACATTTTCTGTTTCCATGTAGAACTCTGACAAATAGATATTCTGGTATCAAGAATGATTCTAGACAATCAGAATGTTAAGTATGAATTTGTTCAAGGATTTGTGTAGCTGACTTTCTAATCTGATTAGATTTAAATATGCTAATGACTTTTTCCAGTAGTAAACATTGATAGTATATGGGATGATTCAAAAATAGGTATGAAAAAATATGTTTCCATTAAACATGAAAAGCAATGAGTCAGGTGGCTGTGAATATAAAACTTTCAAAGACTGGGGGTGTAGCTCAGTGGTAGAGCATTTGCCTGGCGCATCTGAAGTGCTGGGTTAAATCCTCAGCACCACATAAAATAAATAAATAAAATAAAGTTATTGTGTCAATCTACAACTGAAAAAGTGTATAAAAATCTTTCAAAAATTTTTTTAAACTTAGTGAATATTATGATGTTGACTGGTTGCTCATAATCTAACAGGTCATAATGGTGCAAAAAATAGTGAGCTTCAAGATTTTAAATATCAGCTCAAGCATCTCATAAGTAATTCAAGATCTTCCATCTGTACCCTGATGGAGAATCATATCTCCTATAATCACCGTACTGATATTGCTGAAAATCAAACACAAAATCTCATCATATGATGAATTAAATTACACCACATGCTGAACTCTCAGGTTCCAGAATGTCAGGCATTGTTAGGTCATTGATTGGGAAAGAACAGAATCTTCAAAGAAGGGATAGGCACATCAGGTAAAATCAAAATGAAACTGAAGACACAGAAACACTACATTTTGATGTGTCTTCTTTTCCAGTGAAAGAAATCTCCTCACTTCCAGTGGAAGCTGTTTCCCCAGACCAGAGGAATTGGTTTTTCTACCCTAAGCAGGAGCACTCTTCCAAATCCAGGTGGAACTGGTCACTACATCACTGTATCAGTAGAATCTTCAGTCACTGTGTATTAGCCTTCATACATCCATTTGAGATATATTCTGTATTGCCTTAGAAAACTCTATTGGTATCTCTTGAGAAAGTTACCATGCAAGGTAATGTTGATTTTCTTTAGATTGCACAGATGCCACCTCTCTTTCCTTCTAAACTTTTAACAGGATTCAAGGACCAGCAAATGCCTAAAGATGAGCACATGCCTATGAGCAGGTGCATTACATATCTAAACTCTACTTGAATTTTCTAACATATACAGACATAAATCAAAGGAATATTTGTAGAAATGGGATATGGGATAATGTTGGAAAGAGCATGAAGTTGGATAAAGTCATACTTATTAATATGGGATCACTAAACAGAGCTTAGGGATTTAATGTTGCATTTCAGGAAATTACAATGAACTATACCACTATATTTGATTGGTTGGTTCAAAATTTTCCCCACAGAAAACAAATTGGAAATACTGGATATGCCTTGGCAAATGAGATGGAAGAACTTTAAAGTTTAGAGATTTTATTGTGAGAGTTTGCATGTTACGTAAGACCTACTCACCCTAGGAAGGTACAAAAAACCAGCATTTGACAAGTATTGTGAGAACAAATTTATGAGTATTTACAAAATGAGTCCCAACATCCTTGAAGAGTTCTGTGATTGTTGATAGCTGCAGACTTTACTCTTAGCACTGAATTGGGAAAACTAAATGCAATGGGAGTATTTGGATACCTGTGTGGCAGAGGCCAAATTTTAGGTTCACAATGGCTAAAGGCAAAGTTGGCATGCTAACTGTAGTGAACAGCAATGTAAATGTAGCAATCAAAATAGTCTGATCTGTATAGAACAATGACAATGGCAAATCGATCATGGTGTTCCTAGAAGTGAAGTTGAAAGTCTATTAAATTCATATTTAATACCAATAAGCAGAAAAGTTATTGGTCAAAAGAACGAGAGTATCACAAACTAAAAGCTGAATTATGTTCCCTCAATGAACTCCTATGTTTTAGGAAGTACACAGACCCAGAATTCCTTGAGTCAAAGGAAGGCTGAATCCCCTCAAGGAGAATCCTGGTACTATTTTTTAAAAAAAATCAATATCCATATTTCTCCTAGGCTTCCAATAATGAACCTATGAATTTATACCATAGAAACTGTGCCTTGGGGAAAAGGAAAATAATCTGCCCTTGCAAGAAACACTGGACACTAACTAAAGTGACACTTTCCAAAAAAACCAAAACATCACTGTGATGCTCTGGACACACTAGGGGCTAAAGGAGATCAGGAGATCAATGGAATTTTAGGTAAGATACTTTAACTTAATTAGTCCAATAGATACCTAAACCCATAATATGGTAATTTCCCAAGATTCAGAATTCAGATGGGAGAATCTCCACATCAGTTCCAAGACCTTTAGATTAAGGGTGTTATTATAGAAAAGGCCAAGTGAAAATCATGAGAACAGCTTTTACCTAGGAAAATAAAAATTGCAGCATTAAATCTATGGAGGATTGGAGAAATTAATGCTACCACAAAGTCATTGAAAGACTACAGGGATGATGATTCCTAAAACATCTCCATTCAACTCTCATATTTCCCTGTGTAGAAGAAAAACTGAATTTTGGAGAACGACAACAGACTATTGTAAGTTTATCCAAGTGGCAACTTAAATTGCAACTGCTGTACCAAAGTTGTTTTGTTGCTTGAGAAAATTAACACATTCTCTGGTCTCTGGCATGCAGCTATTGATCTAACAAATGTCTTTTTCTCCATACCTGTATGTAAGACCTACAAGAAACAATTTATTGTTAGCTTGCAGGACAAGCAATACATGTTCACTGCCTTACCTCCAGAGTATATGAACTCTCCAGCCTTATGGCATAATCTAGTTGGCAATACCTGGATTAACACTCTCTTTCAAAAGATATCACAATGGTCCATTAAATTGTTGACTTTATATTGATTGGAATTAGTGAGCAAGAAATGGTAACTACTTTGGATTTACTGATAACACATATTTATGTTAGAGGGTGGAAAATAAATCCAATCAAAATTGAGGTTCTTCTATCTCACTGAAGTTTCTAATAGTTGAGAGGTTTGAGGAATTCTGACATATCTTCTAAGATGAATAATATATATCTGGCATCTTGTCCAAAAAGAGAAGCTAAGTTCCTTGGATTTGGGAAACAATATATTTTTAATTTAGTTGTGTTACTCTGGTTCATTTACTGACTACCCTCAAAACTACTAGTTATTAGAGGGGCCCAGGAAAAAAAATATATCTCTGCAATAGATAGAGGCTGATGTAGAAGATTCTTTCCAATGGTTCCATATGATATAGCAGATTTAATGATGCTCAAGTGTCAGTGGCATATGGGATGCCATGGAGTCTTTTTCAGGCCCTTATATTTAAATAACAGCACAGGTCTTTAGAAATTTGGAGGAAGACCATGCGATCATTTTTAGGTGCTTAACTTGTTTTTGAAAAACAACCCTTGATCTGTTACTGGATTCTAACAGTGAATGGGCATTTAACCATGGAACACCAAGTGGCCTGAGATTTCCATTATGAGTTGTTTGATATCTGACCTAAAAGTCATAAGTTTGGGCATGTATAGCAAAATTCTAGCATCAGAAGTAGGGGTATACCCTGAAAACACAAGTAAATTATGTGAATAAAAGTGGCCAAAATGTCCATGGCCCCAAGTTTTGCCACATCATCATTTCTCTTTCATTCTTCACTTATAGCATCATGGGTGCTCCCACAGAATCTATTAAATAGAAGAGGATAATACTTGAGCCTGTTTCACAGAGAGTGTATGATGATATACTGATTTTTGGACCATTAAATGGTTTGGAATATTGAGTCAGTCTTTGGTGTGTATTCACATAGAACATAAATATTTCATAACCACGCAGATAGGATACCTTGTTTTGTGATAGCAGTCAACCTTTTACATCAGCCACCCCTGTCATCAACTGATTGGCTCATGAAAATGTGTCCATGGTTGTGGAGATACAGGTTATGTATGGTCTCAGAAACATGGAGTTCCACAAACCAAGATCAAATGGTATATAACTACTACTCAGCGTTCAGTGTTCCTGTAGTGGAGACCAGCACTGACCCCTCAATATGGAGTTAATTCGTGTTAATGGACATTAGTTTCCTGATGGCATGGTGATTTAAGTGGGCCACTTCCATCATGGAAGGGACAGACTTTTTCCCTTGCTCTGGTAGACAATGTGGGTAAGAACTTGTTTTACCAAATATGCTTATGGCAATATTATCATCTATAAACTTACATGATACAGTATGCATACATCCTATCATATTTCATGTAGAATTTATTCCTGTCAAGAAACTAACTTCACAGCCAAAGAAGCGAGATCATTTTCCCATGTTTATGGATTTCACCTGTCTTACCATTTGCTTCACTATCTGATGCAGGTGACTTGAGAGAATAGTGGAAAGCTATCGAAAGACTTGAGTTACCATTCTGGGTAGGTAGAAGTATTTTTCAAGACTGGAGAAAGCTTCTACAAAGCACTGTATATGCTCTCAATATGCACTCAATATATGGTGCTATTTCACCAGTTTCCAGGAGTTAAGGGTTCAGAAATTAAGGTGTGGAAGTAAATGGCATTACTCACTACTACCTGCAAAAGACACATTTTTTTCCTTCTGTTTTCCACAACTTTATGCTCTGAATGTCTTTAGGACCTTCTGTTTTAGTTCATTCAGTAACTCTATCTTTTGATTGGGAAATTTAATACAATTAAACTCATGGTAATTATTGATTAGGCATTTATCAGTTGGTAAGGACATAGCATTATCCTTTTGTTAATTATTTTCTATTTCATTCTCCCTTTCTTCTTCGTTTGTCTATGTGATTTGATAGTTTTCTGTGGTTGCAAGCTTTCATTCCTATCTTCAGCTTTTGAGTATCTACTGTGGATTTTTCTCCATGTAGTTACAGTAAGACTTACATGAAATAAAACTTGTTTAGAAAAGACTAGTTTAAACTGAGAGCTTTGATCAAATACAAAACTATCTTTCTACACACTTCTTCCCACATGTTCTGCTTTAATTTCAACATTTATATGTTTTTAGTTCAACATTTATATATTTTTAAAAATATTATAGCTATAGTTGATCTGAATTTTTTTACTTTAAACTTTACATTAATGTAATAAATGATTTAAAAACTGCCATTATAGTATTAAAGTATTCTCAGTTTTAATATCTATTTCCTTTAACCAGTGAGTTTTATACAGTTTTATAGTTATGAATGTATTTTAAACTAATAACAACTTCTATCTCATGCAAAACCCTACAATTTAACTTCTCCATCCTTTATATTGTATTCACTGATGTCATAATTGGTTTCACTATTTTTACCTATTAAAGCATTATTTTAGTAATAGTTATTTTAGTATTTTGTCATTTAACATTTTGTGATATTATACTTAGTGCTACAAGTTTATTTTACAGAATAGTGAGCTTCATTGTGGAATAACTGTACATGCATATAATATATAACATAATTTGAAAAATTTTGATACCCAAATCTCTCCTTTATCCTCTCCTTCCCCAACCCTCTTTGTCTACCCTAATGGCATTTGTTCTGCTTTCCTGATGCCCTTTTATCTTTTTTCCTCCTCTAGTTCCACATGTTAGAGAAATGCATTATGCTTGTCTTTCTGTGTCTTGTTTTTTAATGACACACTTAAAATGATGTTTTTTAATTCCATCCATTTTCATGTGAATTACACATTCTCATTCCTCTTTATTGCTGAATAAAATCTAATTGTGCTCATTACTTTCTTTATCCAGTCATTTATTGATGGAAATCCAGACTGATTTCATAGTTTGATTATTGTATCTTGAGCTTCAGTAAACATGAGTGTCATGTATCTGTAAAGTATGCTTATTTTAATTATTTTAAATAAATACCAAGGAGTAGTATGGCTGGATCCCATATTAGTTCAATTTTAACTTTTTGGAGGAACCTACATACCGATTTTCACAGAGGATGTACCAACTTAAATCCAAATAACAGTGTAAACAAATTCCTTTTTTCCTGTACTCTTCCCAACATTTATTGCTATGTGTAGCCTTCATACTAATCATTCTGACTGTGGAGACATGTAATCTAAATTAAGTTTTGATCTGCATTTCCATGATGGCTAAAGGTGTTGGAATATTTTATACATAATTTTTGGACATTTGTGTTTCTTTGGAGAAGTGTCTGTTGAGTTCATCTGCCTATTTTTTGAATAGGTTATTTATATATTCTTGTTATTGAATATTTTGAGTTATTTGTATATTCTGGATATTAATTCTGTCATATTATTTGCTGGCAAAATTTTTCTTCAATTTTGCAAGTGGTCTCTTTACACTATATCTTGTTTCCTTTTTGGTGCACAAGCTTTTAAACTCAATGTCATCCTACTTAATTGATTCTTGGTTTGATTTCTTGATATTTAACACTCTTGAATTTGACACTTGTCCCAATATGTTGAAGTTTTGAACTTGTGTTTTCATCTAGAATTTTCACCATTTCTGGTTGTATTCATTGGTCTTTGATACATTTTAATTAGTTTTTGTGCAAGGTGAGAGATAGGAATCTTGTTTTATTCTTCTACTTGTGGATACTCAATTTTGCAGCACCATTTATAAAAGGGGCTCTCTTTTCTTCAGTGTATATTTTTGGTGCCTTTGTCAAAAGTCAGATGACGGTAACTGTGTGGATTTGTGCCAGGTCTTCTATTCCATTCCATTAGTCTCTATGTTTTCTCTATGCCAATACCATGCTGTCAAACCCAACCAGGGTGCTCAGCTCCAGGTCCCTCAGAAAACCATGTAGAATTAAACTGGCTCCCACACTAAACCCTAACCATCAGTTCTATATATGAATTATTCTCTCCACTCAGTAGACCATCAGACAGTACATCCTATTGCTCAGTATTTTGAATGGGACTATCCTACCTTTCCTCCTGGACCCAGATTGATATTCTGTAGTCACCCACAAGACCCATTTAAAAGAAGAGTGATCAGAGATTCAAGATGAAGAATGAGAGGGAGGATGCATTTCTTGTCATTCGTAACTCATGAATTAAGTAGAGGAAATGCTATTTCTCTGTAAGGAAGCTCTCAATGCCCACTGATCCCCTGCCGTTTGCCCCCAATTCGTCCACTGCAATTTTCCCCCTTTTGCCAGCATATAGCCTTACTTTTGCACACAGATTGCTTGCTGACTGCTACCAACCACCCATCATTTGCCTGTTTGATGGCCTTGTGCCTGCCCATCAACTGCTACCTGATGTCCACTTGCCAGTCACCCGCTGTTTGCTTGCAAAGTGCCTGTGGTCTGCCAACAGATAACCCACTGGCCACTGGTGCCTGGAAGTCCACTGTCAAGGTATTCACAGATTTTTTTACACGCAGCTGACACCATCTTGGGACATTGGCCATGGCCTGGGAGTCCAAGGCCAAGGGACATGTAGGTTGGCCACCACCACTGCTATCATCTCAGGGTACTGCCTCCTCAGTCTGGGGATGCCAGCCATGGCCTGGAGATATGCTGTCAGGGAGCCTGCAGGTCTGGTTTCACCTGAGGTCTTCCTGCTGGGTGTGCTAGTAGCTGCCATCTGGCTGTCTCTTTGCAGGGTTGCTCCTTTGTGTGAACGCATCCCTGATGGGCTCTTTACAAGTTGAAATGGCATTGAGATCCTGATACTGCAGCAAGACAGAGCCTGGGTAACCTGAAAATCAGATCTGTCAGATTGTAGCTGGGTTTGTGTGGGACAGTCTAGGCCTGGGAAGCCTGTGGAAATTCAGAGACTTGGGGCAGTTCCCCAGGGGAACACAGGTTGGAGAAACTGGAGAAAACCAGGCTCTTTCCAGCTCAGAGAATCATGAAGTGTGTGGGGATGGGAGGGATCAGGTAAAATGGTTGGGAAGACTGGAAGAGGTTGGGAGGGCCTCTTATTATTGGTTCACCCAGCCAACTAGTCTGGCACCCATCAGACCGAAACTAACATCAAACTTCAGACAATGCCACCTATCAGCAGAGAAGGCAGCTGATAAAATTTTTGAAAGCCAACAGAAGCAATCATTCAATTTTCCATTGGTACTTTCCCTTTAATTTGGCCCTCTTTCTCACACCTCTACCATCTTTGAATCCAAATATTTTTCATTCATCAATTTATTGAGGAATGGAATTTCTGAATAGTATATTAGTTTTGTTGTGTATTCTTATATTTTTACCTTTTTTAAAAAAAATCTATTTTTCTCTCACATGTCTGTCTCCCTTAATTCTCTTTCTCACATCTCTAATGCTAACAGTCATCTCCATTAATTCCTCCTTTGTCTTTACTATAAATTTTTACCTCTATCTTTTCTCCTTCTCCCTCATAAACATCACATTTTACACTACTTCTGTTGCTCTTTGTCCATCATTTGTAATTGTAAACCCTTTTAGCAAACTTACTGTTTATATTATAGACCATAATTGAACACATCATTTCTGTTTACTGCAACAAAACTGTGGAAGCCTTAATAGGAGCTTTTTGGTTTAAGGTTGTATATTGTTTGCATTGGGTGCTACTAACATTGGTCTCCCCTGTAAAAATGAGGTACTGGAAGCCTTCAGGGACACTATAAGACTACAACGTAGAAACTACTGCATCAGAGCCACACTGCTAGATGAGAAGACACACAAACAACATAAAAAAAAAAACAAGTGAACAAAGCATCTCAAACAAACCAAGATGTTCTAACAATGGAATCCATAGACAATACAGTAGAAGAAATGTCAGAGGAAGAGGTTAGAATGTACATAGACTGATCTTCAAACAAAGATGGTATCAGAAGGAAAATGCAGGAAGTGAAAAATTAATTCAATAAAGAGGCAGATATTATAAAAAGGTATCAAGCAGAAATCATTGAAATGAAGGAAATAATAAACCAAATTAAATATCTAATGGAGGGTCTGGAGCACTGCCTCTGTGTTGGTGTACCTGCCTAGCACATGTGAGGCACTGGGTTTGGTCCTCAGAACCACATAAAAATAAGTAAATAAAAAAGGCATTGTGTCCATCTAAAACTAAAAAAAAAAAAAAAAGTTTAAAAATTTCAATGGAAAGTCTTACAAGCAGACTAGACCA
>JAJEJO010048442.1:14096-180321 GCA_020662805.1 Glaucomys volans | reverse complement strand
TTTTTTTTTTTTTTTTTTTAAAGTTTTCAGGACTTCCAAGAACATGCCGCTGACTACGGAGCTTTTGTTAATGGATGTAACTTAAGAAAGTTTTGTAAATCAAAAATGGCCTTTTTTTGAGGTTGATTGGGGGCCCTCAAGGCATTGGGCGGCCAAAAACCATCCAGACCAGGTGCCTTTCATTCAAATTTAAATTATGGCTTAAGCATTGCCTTTCAGATTCCGTGTCCTCTAGTTCGGGAACTAGGAGAGGCTGCACCGGTTTAATGGCTGAGGCCAGACCAAATGGAAATGCAGTTCTCGCTGCTCCAATCCCTCAAGACTCAGGTAACTCTGCCAAAAGCCATTTCCAAATCCAGGGACCAAAGGAGGGAAAAGATGGCTCCGGGGGCACCAGCCCTCTCACCCTCCCAAGGGGGAGGAGGAACCAGGTCCAATCCCCCCCAGTGTTACAGCACCCCCACAGCGAATTGTTTACAATATGCAAATGACATGTGCCTCCACCCAGGAGGAATAACAAAAGCCCATTACAGAGCTGTTAAGCATTCAAACCCTGTCCTGATAAGAGCCTGAGATATCAGGTTTCTGCTGGAACCAAATCTCAAGTAGAACTTATTTTGAAATAAAAATAGAGGAAGCAAAAAGCCCAGTAGGAGACCAATTTCCAACCCAAGGAAAAAAAACCCAAAAGAGTGCTTTATTTGAGAATACTTGTTAAGCTCATAAACTAACGTCTGGCCGAGTATTCAACTTAGATTTTTGAACATCTTACTACATTGCAATGGAGATAAAAACCTAAAGGCCTTTGTTTAAGTATATTGTGTTCGAAATTCATGTACATGATATTAGAGTTTAACATAGTGCTAAAAGAAAAACTGGATCCAGGTATATTTGATTCAGTGATTAAAAAGTCAATTTAAATTTGGTAAATAAATGTAGGTAAAAAAAATCTAACCTCACAAGTCTCTAGGTGATCAATTAATAAAATTGATGTCTATAAAATGTGTAATATCAATTGTTTGGTTTTTTTAGGACTTTCCCACAGGAGAGAAATGGAAAATACTATTCAAAATACTTGTCTGATCTTGGTTATTATAGTAAAATAAGTAAATTAGAGTTAATATATTACACCTTAAATTCCATGGGGTAACATGCTTTAGCATTATTGGTGTCTTTTCAAGGATTGATAAATAAAGGGATTTAGAATTATTTTGTATCATCCCTGAGAGCAAGGTTACTAAAACTGAAATCCTAATAATTTATCTAAATTCAGAAATTTCATCAGAGTTGTTTTAAAATACAAACAAGGAAGAAGTCAACAGATAGCAAAGGGAAAGTGGAAAGTTCTAGGTATGAAAATATATTCAGTAAAAGGAAAAGGAAAATATTTCTGGGTAGGAAAGTCTGTGTGTAGGTAAAGGGCAAATTCCAACAAGATTTTGTATAACTAAGTAGTTATATGTATGTGAGACCATAAATTAGAAACTGTTGAAAGTTTTCCCCTAAGGTCAAATGTTAATGGGCTAATATAAATCAAAGTGTGATCAATATGTTAAAATGACAAGGATTTCTTTAAGTTTTATTCTTTATTGTGGTTAAATAACTGGTTGAGTATTGTGCTATGAGGTAGAGCCTAGGGTTTTTTCCTTGAAAAACTAGGTTTGGTTGCTCTGTACATTCATGTGTCCATGTCTTCTGGGTACGCAAATCTTTAGAGCAGGGAATTTGTCGGGCTGCTGTTTCCCAGGTTAAACTTGTCTGTGTTGGTAGATTCAGACTTGTGGGAATGGCGAATTTTATTGGGGACTTAATTTTTATCATTTAATATTCTGTAACAGAACCTGCTACCAATAGGGTATATGTAAATTTGTCACTTTTTACACTGAGATCAAAATTTAAATGCAAATCTGAGAGCCTGATTTGTTTAAAGGTTAATATTATGAAGCAAAATATTTGGTCACTTTGCCACACAAAAGGAAGTTAAAGACTCTCAGCTTTTCCTTGATTTGTTTTAAATACAATGTATGGTGTTAAAAACTATTCACATAGATTCAGGAAACAATACATATAAACTGTGTAAAATGATATCCTAAGAGATGGCAAAAATGACTTCAAACCTGGAACACTCTGCCTAAGACTGTAAAAGGCCCTGCCTTACCTGAAATAAGGGTCTGCCTCCCACCCTGCTACAAGTCAGAATGTTTCCAAAATAAGTCAGCTTTCAGATCATTTAAAGTTATATTCAAAAGATTGTTTTTTGTTGTAAAATTGCTGTGACATCAAATAGGAAATAATAGTGTATAGCTCAGGCAGGATTTAGGATGACCATTACACAAACTAGATTGTTAATTCTATTTTGTATTTTTCCTTGTGAGCTCTATAGCTGATACCTAATAAATGTTTTAAAGAAGAATAGTAGGCCATCACCTATGAAATAGACAAAATAGTAACTGGTAAAACTGGCTTGCTGGATGTTTAAGATCAAACTTAAGGATTAAGATTAAAATAAAGGGGCCAAGAAAACCAGTTTTGGTTCTTGCCCTCAGAGTCAGCCTGCATCCAGGGAATAAGAGTTCCCCAAGAAAAGTTCTGTATGGAACTTTGCAACTCCGGGTCAACACTGCTGCCTTTGCTGCTGCTGCCAGAACTGAGTTTTCATCCATGCAGACAGTGAACAAAAGACACTGCCTGGTTTCTATGTTGCACAGAAGGCATTGCTGTGTCCAGAGCCAAGGAAACACCGGCTGCCATCGGCCTCCAGGTTGTGGGAACTGCAACAGCCAGAGCAAAAAAGCCACTGAGGCCCAGATGCCAACGCCACCAGAGCTCAGAACCATCCAGGACAGAACCCAAATCTGAATGGACGCTTCTCAATAACCCGTGCATTCCAGGCTTGTTCCCCAGAGTTTGGAGGTGCAGCAACGATTGCTGAGAACAAGGAGATACAACAGTGAGTCAGACAGGTTTAGCTCCTGCCCTCCTGGGGCTGATGGGAGCTGTCAACTATCCACAAGGCAGAAGCCACTGCCTTGGAACTGCTGGAATCCAGGAGGAGCGCTGCTGCCTGCCCCAAAATGCAGAGGCTGCTGGAATGAGGGAGCTATGGAATGCTGGGGCTGCCACCACCCAAGCACAGGACTCTCAAATTCCCCACGAGTGACCCCTGTGAGAACTTGGCTGACTCTTAAGAGACAGGAACAGGTCAATTTGACCAACTTGATCTTAAACACCTAGCAAAACAGTTAAAACCAAACCAAACCATAGACATTCTTAGGCATTCAAAAGAAACAATGGTTTAATGTAACTTAAGATGTACTTGTGTTAGCCCCTAGAATAGGACTGGAGGCTACAAAAGAGAGATTCTTAGGCAAATGTACCTGATAATTCAAGTTCCCAAATAAAGGCCTCAACCTCTCCAGCCTTTGATAGGCCTTGTTATGGGAACAACTTCTCAGCTCTTCCACCTGGTGAGAGATTGACTTCTATTCTGTATTAATCTCATTTTGGTACTTATG
The DNA here is from genome assembly GCA_020662805.1 of Glaucomys volans. NCBI lineage: Eukaryota > Metazoa > Chordata > Mammalia > Rodentia > Sciuridae > Glaucomys > Glaucomys volans. The sequence goes on along the minus strand of JAJEJO010048442.1, from coordinate 176,806 downwards.
TCATTTTGTTCCTCTCTCATAGAAGCACCCACCCCAGATGACTATAACCTGTTCTTCCCAAGCAGACTTCTGCTCCTCAGTGACCAGATTTCTAAAAGGAACTTCAAACTGCTTCCCCAGACTCCGCCCCCTTCCAGCTCGAAGCAGCAAGAGCAGTCGGCGCCCCTTCTCCTTACAGCAGTAAGAAGTTCCTAATTAAGGACAGGCAGTTAGTGTAAAATAAGAGATCTGGTCAAACTGAGGAATGGAACCCATCAGAGTCTGGGAAATTGGAAACTGAAAAACCACTAGTTTCCTAAACAAGGATTTGTTAATGTGGATAAGACCAGTGGGGAATGTTACAGCCACAGAAAACAGATTGGAATGTTAATGTTCCCCAGGGAGATTCTCCATCATGATTGGGAGAGTCAGCCCCACCCCAAAATCCCAATTCCCCTCCCTATAACCCCACCCTGGTCCCTTCCCGCGCCCTATAAAAGTTGACAAAGAACTGGTGCACGATTTCCCCACACCCCACTTTTAGGGGTAAGGGAGGTCGTTGCTGGCCAGCTAAAATAATAATAAAAGGCTTCTTTTGGCTTTACGTGATCAGCTTGGATGACTTTATTTCCTTGGGTACAACATCCACAAAAAAAAAAAGAGACTGAGAGAGAAAGAAAAGGCAATACCATAAGACAAGCATGAGACATTCCAAGAGGAAGTCAGTTTTTCAATTTGGGGAATCTGACAAGGCTTCATGGAAGAGGGTCGATCTTGAAGGAAGAAGAGGTTTGTTCAAGAGGTCTGAATGGAATCCTTTCCAGCAGAGAGGTAAGTTGTGCAAAGTGAAGGAGGGAGGAAAAGGGAAATTACCATGTGCTGGGTACTGACAGTGAACACAGACTTCATGCCAATCTTCCAAATAGTTAGAATTTCTACACAGATGAGGAAACTGAAGCTTGGGGGAGTTAAATGAGTGGCTCAAGTCACACATGGCAAGAATGGAGGAAGGATAGATAGCATAGAGAGAAGGGAGGGGTGGGGTCAGGAAGGGGGGTAAGAATAATAACAGAATGAGACAGACATCATTGCCCTGTGTTCATGTATGAATGCACAGATGGTGTGACTCTACTTTGTGCACAACCAGAGAAACAATAGCTGTGCTCCATTTGTGTTCAATGAATCAATATTAAATAAATTAAAAACAAAAACAAAACCTCAGTTAAAACATAGCAAAAAAAAAGTCACACTGCTGGTAATTTGTGGAGCCATGTTTGGACCCCATGTCTTTCTCACTCAAAGTTCTGTTTCCTTGCCCATGAAGAATTGTTGGGTGACTGGGTATATTAGTCCATTTTCTTTTACTAAAACAAAATAGCTGATTCTGGGTACTTTATAAAGAAAAGAGATTTATTTAGCTAACAGTTTGGGAGGCTGAAAGTCCAAGATCACAAGGCCTATCAGTTTAGCTCTGGTGAGGACTCCCTTGGCTGGGTTACAACAAGGCAATTGACCTCATGATGAGATTATGTGAGAAAGGGAGAGATCACTTTTCAAGGTCAGAAGCCAGAGACACCAGGGAGAAGCCAGTAATGACCTCCCACTAGGTGTTAATATCACCCTACTGGGTACCAAGCTTCTAACACAGGAATCATCAGGAAACACTCAAACCATAACTCTAGGCGAAGTATGTTCCTTAAACATTATAACTCTGCAAAAGGGTCCAAGCCATGAGGAGGGACTAGTGATCTCTTTGAGGCAGGCTTCCCTCTTCATTGTGTCTGGGTTGGGAAACCACCTGTGAGCTCAGCACAAGTGCCCACTGTCCTCTGCATAGTCTGACTCCTCCCAGAGGCTGATCAGCTGCATGGAACAGGATGATTTCAGGGGGCAGCAGAGTTCTGAAGTGTATTCACTCCAGAAAAGAGAAAGGAGGGCTGACCATTCCAAGGGGCAGTGGGCAAACACCAAGCAGCCTGGGTGTTTAGGTCCACTTCCTGTTTCTTCCCCAGACCCAGCTGCCCTTTCATGCCTTCCTACCTTGGTCTATGCTGTTCCCTCTACTTCTAATGCCTGTGCCTACCAGTTTATTCTTCTCTGTCTGGAAAACTCCAGCACAGCTTCAAGACCAAATTCAGATGGTCTTCCACCTCTTTTTGTAACTGTTACCATCTGGATATGAGGTGTTCCCCAAAAACTCCTGTGTTAATGCAGGAATTTTCAGAGGCAATGATTAGATTATGAAAACTATAACCTAATTGGTCCATTCTAGTTTGAATAAACTGATTCTGTGACAACTGTAGGAACTGTAGGCAGGTGGGATGTGATTGGAGGAGGTGGGCTTGCCCAGGAAGGGTTCATCTTCCCTTAGGCTCTTCCCCACTCCCTCTCTCTTTCTCTTCTGGTTGTCATGAATGGAGCAGCTTCCCTCTACCACACTCTTCCACCATGATGTTCTGCCTCACCTTGGGCCCAGAGCAATGAAGTCAGTCAACCATGGATTAAACTTCTGGAACCAAAAGCCAAAATAAACTTCTCTTCCTCTAGGGGTGTGTGTGTGTGTGTGTGTGTGTGTGTGTGTGTGTGTTTAGTACTGAGGTACTTAACCACTGAGCCTCATCCCTAGTCCTTTATTTTATTTTTATTTTGAGAAAGGTTTCACTTAAGTTACTTAAAGCCTTGACAAATTGCTAAGGCTGGCCTTGAACTTACAATCCTCCTATCTCAGCCTCCCAAATTGTTGAGATTACAGGCTTGTGCCACCAGATCCGCTTAAATTGTTCTTGACAGATATTTCGGTCACAGCAGAGAAAAACTTACACAGTATCCATTAGCACATTGGACCTTTACAATTGAAAACAGGAATTCCTGCCTCCTTTTGAAAAATTTTTTTAAATTATAATCTTGAGACAGCATCTAACTAAATTGCTGAAAAGTCTCCTAAAGTTGCTGAGGCTGGCCTTGAACTTGCAATCTTCTGCTTCAGTCTCCTGAGTTGCTGGGACTACAGATATGTGCCATTGTACCTGGCACCACCTACATATTATGTATGAACACCCCTGGACTACCAAAGATGAAGCGTCTCTACCAGAATCAGCACCAGCAGGCAAGACACCCGGGTCCTAACTCTGGCTTGGCAACTCATTCACGGGAAAACCTGGGGCCAGTCCCTTCCGCTTTCTGGGCTTCAGTTCTCTACCTATAACATGGTAGGGGTTGGGGGATTATCTGAGAGGGACCCTGTTACCCTGTCTTGCTTGATGCTATGGCAACAAAAGAATTCAAAGAGCCCCTTGGTGTTGTCTATGCTGGATCTTATTTCCCTTTGGCCTGATTCCAAGAGCAAGTGCTGTTTCCCTCTGCCCTCCTCCCACCCACCAGCTCTTTGTTCTTCCTGAGACAAAGCCCCCAGCCCTTCTGCTCCCCAGGCAGCTGGGCTTCTGGCCAGCCAGCCAAGTGGCAGCTGGGACTCAGATGAAAGGGCCCTCAGAAGGCTACCTGTGGCAGAGTGCCCAGCCCAGGCCTGGCAGCCCTGGACCCAGCTGTCCCATGAGGCATTCTGCCCACCCCTACCACACAAGGCTCCCTTTGTGAGCTCCGCAGAGGAGGACACTCATGTCAACCCACAAGAATCACCTTCCATTCCTTTTCCTCTGCTCCACAACAGCTTAAGAAATAACCAGGTCTTTGGGGAATATTCCAGGATGGAGGGGATGGCCTGACTCCATGCCAGGCAGTTTGGAGAGTTTTATCCTGTTTAATCTTCAGAACAATCCTGGTTGCAAGTACTGCCATTCTCCTTTGAGAGAAGAGGAACATGCATATCTGAGTGCCTACTAGGTGTCAATCATGGTACAGGCCCTGGGAAGACAGCAGTGAGCCAGGGCACAAGAGCTAACCTTGCTGGCCTCACTTTCAGCAGGGGCACAGATTGTAACTGGATAACCACAAATGAATATCTGCTCATACCCAGTATGAACAGTCTTGAGAGGAAAGAACTAGTAACTGTAGTTATAGATAGATATGCTAAAGAGCGGATAAATAATGTTAGGTCTTTTAGGCCAAAGTAACTCCATTTTGAAAAACAGCACCTGCCCACCCAGGCATTACCTTCCTGGTAGCGAAGACGTCAAGTGCCAGTCACAGGGCCAGACCAGTTATTTTTTAACTACTCCATTGTACATGACTATATAGTTTAGAAGTTTTTCCTGCAGGCTGCTAGGGACAGGCAGCCTGGCAGACTCTCTGTCAATAAACCTTTGCTGGAACTCAGAGCTGTGTCTCTGAGTTTACCCTAACATAATGGTGGACTCATTAGTGGGGAGCCACGGCAGGTGAGTGAAAAGGTGAAGACGGCGAAGAGAAGTTCAGAGGAAGGAGGGTAGGGTACAGTGGCGTGCACAGGACTCTGAGCTCTGAGGCAGGAAGCAGGTACTGAGTTAGAAAAGTAACAGGAAGAAGGAGGCCTGTGACAGGAGAGCAAGGAAGGACACTCCCTTTCCATTATCTTTGGCTGCAACACCCTGTTAGAAAAGCCACATTATAAACCACAGGGCACAGTGGGCACACCTATAATCCCAGTGACTGGGGAGGCTGAAGCAGGAGGATCACAAGTTCAAGGCCAGCCTCAGCAACTTAGTGAGGCTGCACACAACTTAGCAAGACTGTCTCAAAAAGAAACAAACAAAAAATCGGAGAAAAATGAATTTTTTGCAGTTTGGCCAAATAGGGAAGATGGCTAATCTGCCTTCCTCAAACCCTGAAGAATTAGGATTAAATAGGGGAAGAACAAAAGCAGAAATATGCATTTGTATTGTGTTCTGTGTGGTTGTAAATCTTTCTTTCTTTTTTTCAATTCTAGGGATCAAACCCAGGGCCTTGTGCTTACTAGGCAAGCCCTCTACCACTGATCTAGGGATTGAACCCAGAACATTCTACCATTCTACCCACCTGTGAGCTATATCACTAGTCCTTTTCTTCTGGAATCTTGGCTAACTTGCGCAGGCTGGCCTAGAACTTGTGATGCTTTTCCCTCCACCTCCCAACTAGCTGGTATTACAGGAGTGTGCCACTGTGCCCTCCTGGCTCTAAATCTGATTTTCAGATCCTATTGGCATCCTCCTGGTGCCAGAGACCAAGGTTTTGGGGGGCATTTTCATGTCAGACTGAGATGATTGAAACAGACGCTCTTTAGGGTCTTCCACTCTGAATCAGTGGCCGAGTGAACACTGACAGGCCACACCCCCACGCCGAGGTCCTCAGGGCATCCAGACCTGCCCGCTGCTGGGGTCCGTCCAGCAGTGGGCTGACTCAGTCAACACAGACATCTCCCGGCTGTTCTCTCACTGCACTGATTCTTCTTTAAAAGCTTTACTCACCTTCAGGGATCTTGAAGCAATATGTTTCTTCTGCTGTTCTTCAAAGCTGGCTTTGGATAAACCTATTTTCCTAGTAATTCCACTCTCAATTATTTCTGGAGCAGAGCGTAGTAGCTTAGCCTCTTCCTCTCCAGGCTGGTGTTGGAGCCGCCAGATAACAGGATTGCCTGTGATGCCGAATCAGGTGACCTTGAATACACAGGCAAAGCTTTAGTCAGAAAGAGAAAAGGGGAAGGAGGCTTCACTTCCAGGAGGAAGAGACAACTCTGATTGAGAGAAAAGTAGAACTGCCTATGGATAAATGAATGGGCCAGCCCTTTATTGAGGCTGGGGCAGGAATGGTAAAATGTTGAAGGAGTTTCTTTTTTGTGTAATACTCTTGGATATCTTTTGGCATCCCCCTGCACCTGGTGTTTATGGCTGATCTGATTAAGAGTAGGGGGTATGAGAGCTAGGTGGCACACACCTGTAATCCCAGTAACTCAGGAGGCTGAGGCAGGAGGATTCCAAGTTGGAGGCCAGCCTCAGTGATTTAGCAATGCTCTAAACAACTTAGTGAGAATCTGTCTCAAAATAAAAAATAAAAAGGGTTGGGGACATAGTTCAGTGATAAATCACCCCTGGGTTCCATTCCTAATACCAAAATAAAAAATAAAACAACAACAACAACAACAACAAGAACAACAACAACAACAAATCTTTGGTAACATTATTAATTCAGAGAGTAGCTCTGCCATTTTGTCTCCTATTATCCCTGACTGTCTCACCTGTAGGAAGCAAAAACGGAGAAACAAAACTCGGAGATTAGCTGGATAATGACTGAGTCTTCTTTAAATTTTTCAATTTGAAAAAACACAGCTGCTGCACTGGTAATTCAGCTGCTGAAGTATGGTCGGGCTTCCTTTTGAAGCCCTCTACTTGTTTGGGGTCAGACCTAGGAAGCTCCTTTCTGGAGGGAGCTGGCAACCTGAGAACCTGAGTAAGGTTAGAACTTGCTCTTGGGGCTGGGAGTGTAGCTCAGTGTTAGAGAACTTTCCTAGCGTGCACAAGGCCCTGGGTTCAAGCCCTGGTACTGCAAAAAAGAAGAAAAAGAACTTGTTCAATTGAGCCTTGATTGGGGTTGGAGCTGTGGCTCAGTGGTAGAGCACTTGCCTAGCATGTATGAGGCACTGGGTTCAATGCTCAGCACTGCACATAAATAAATGAATGAAAGTAAACGTCTATCAACATCTAAAAAAATTTTTTAAAAATTATCCTTGACTGAAGGAAAAGAGACCAGGCTTAGTTCACCAACTTGTGGGTCTTTTTATTTATTTTTATTTGTTGTGGTATTGGTGATTGAACCCAAGCACTCTACCACTGAGTTATATCCCCAGCCATTTTTATTTTTTATTTTGACATACAGTCTTACTATATTGCTCAGGCTGGCCTGGAGTTTGTGATCCTCCTGCCTCAGCCTCCTGAGTTGCTGGCATTACAGTTAACACCACCACACCCAGCCCTTACAGACTTTTTAACCATAAGCATGCCCTCTGGTGCAGGACTGTAATCCCAGAGACTTGGGAGGCCTAGGCAGAAGGATTGCAAATTCAAGGCCAACCTTAGCAATTTAGGGAGGCCCTCAGCAATTTAGGGAGATCTTGTCTCAAAATAAAAAATAAAAAGCCACCACTGTGGCTCAATGGTAAAGCACCCCTGTGTTCAATCCCCAGAGCCAAAAATAAATAAATAAATAAATAAAAGAAGTATGTTCACGCCATCGTTTTTTGCAAAAGATGAGAAACAGTCTAAATGTTCACATCTGGGGATGGTTAAATAAATTGATTAAATAAATAAAGTATGCCCACATATTAGACTAATAATTAATTAATTAATTAAAGTATATCCACATATTAGAATCCTATAAACCACTGTAAAAAATGAGGCAGGTCTGTATGTGTTCATATAGGAATGCTTCCAAAATAATAAAATAACAGTGATTAGTTTTTCATTATTCACTACATTGATAATTTCCAGAAGGATATACAGCAGACACAACCTCATGACCTCAGGGGAGAGAACTAGGTGTCCGTGACGGGTGGAAAATTACTTTTCATTGTTTTTACTTATTATATATATTCCTTCCTTCCCTCCTTCCCTGATACTCTCCCTCCCTCCCTCTTTTTTTCCTCTTATCTCTCTTTCTCGCTCTGTCTCTTTTTTTGCCCAAACATTCTCTAGGAATGTTCCTTATTTCTTTTTTTCAAAAAAAGTCATGTGTAGAAGACAAATTATCTGACCTGAGTTCAAGTCGTGGCCTTGACATTAACAACATGGTCTTGTGCAAAGTCCTTCTTCTCACTAGGCCTCAGTTTTGTCACCTGTTAAATGGCATTGCTGGGCTGGGTAATCTTTCAGTTCCCTTCAGTGCAGAGGTAGGAATGGACAGTACTGAGTCATCCCAAATTGGGCCACAGTCAAGTGAGGCTGTTCACCCATGACCTCAGTAGTCCCAACCCTGTCACCTGAACTTATTGACTGTGAGCCCAGACACAAACTATAGAGGAGCTGTGTCCCTGCTTTTACCAATGCTCTTGTAAAGAACCACCATTTTTGGACTGGGGTTGTGGCTCAGTGGTAGAGTGGTTGCCTTGCATGTGTGGGGCACTGGGTTCAATCCTCAGCACCACACTAATAAACAAAATAAAAGTATTGTGTCCATCTACAACTAAAAATTAAAAAAAAAAAAAAGAAAAGAAAACACCATTTTCCTCAGAGACTATTCCTACTTCACTCTCCTCTGCCACCATCTTATGACCATATGGAGGAAGACAACTGAGAGATGATGAGCAATTCTGGCTGGCTGTCATTTGATAGCCAAGCTACGTACAAGGCCCTATCCCAGAGCTTCCAGTTAGGTGACCTAAGGTATTCCTTCCTTGTTTTCTTTTTTTACTTTTTTGCAGTGTTGGAAATCAGATGCAGGGCCTCATATATGCTAAATGAGCACTCTAGCACTGAACTACCCCTCCAGTCCCAAGTATTTCTTTATTATTCAAACCTCTTTACATCAGATATATCTGTCCCTTGCAATCTAAAGAGGTCCACAGGTGCAGGTGCTGTGTTACATCTCTTCCATTTGTGTTTCCAGATCCACTGCATTCTTCTCCCCAAGAGGCCAATTCTTTTGAGAGTGTATCCACAGGCTCCCATCTCCTCTGTCTCCACCTGAGTTTCGCCACTGGGATCCTAGCAGGAGACCATAAGCAAGAGGAGGCTACCATCAGAATATCTGGGCCTCTGACAAGTCCCTGAAGGGTGGCTACATTCCTCTTCTGAGGGTCGGGGCCCCTGACAGGTTATTCTCTCAAGTTCTAGTATGGCTTCCTTCCTTGTCCTATTAGCTTGTTACTAGCTTGGGGAGCTACTGCTATTCCCTGTTGCTGTCTCTAAACCTTACTAAACTTTATCAAAAATTCCTTTATGAGGGGCTGGAGCTGTAACTTAATGGCAGAGTGCTTGCCTAACATGTGTGAGGCACTGGGTTTAGTCCTCAGCACCACATAAAAATAAATAAAATAAAGGCATTCTGTCCATCTACAACTATTAAAAAATTTTTTTAAAGTTCCTTTATGGTAGATTGAGACAGACATTATTACCCTATAAATGTATATAAAAATTTTTAAAAAATATTTATCACTGTTTCTCAGAAGTTTGCTCCTGCCTGCTCTGTCTCTTTAGAATGAGCTGCCCACTGAAGCCCAATCTTACAGCCAGTTTATCTTATAGATTAAATGCACACTGAAGTTAGCTAGAAATGAACAAAACCCTCCTTTCCCAAACACTCCCTAGTCCTTCTCCTAGTAACAGGAGAAGGTCACATCTGGAGGGTGGCTTGCAGAAACATTGACCACAACAAAAACCGGACAAGTCACTCTAATCAACACAGAAACTTTGATAATTTATATCTTCTATATTGCTGCCCAACTATGTGAATGAGGTAAAATGCATACAACCCCCACTCCAGAAGAGATTACTTTTCAAAAATAGTGAACAACTGAGGTGCTCACCTATCTGGGACCCATATCCCTTTCCTTGAAAAAATCTATAAAAGATTCTTCCTCTGGGCAAAGTGTTAGATGAGCATTGAAGGTAAGGGACAGCCATCTCCCAACAATGCCGGCTTGTTGCTAATGAAGCCCTTTCTCTGTCACTCCGCCTCTCCACTCCTTGACTCTATCAGTTAGCAGCAAACAGAACCTTGTGTGGTTACACCCATGAGGCCATTTTATATGCATGATTGGCTTTCATTCTAACAATCCTATAAAGTAGGGAAGGATTTTTAGCCACATGTTATTGAAGGTAAAGTTGAGTCCCAGAGAGGTGAAGGGACTAACCTGAAGTCTCCCAGCTGAGTAGGCCGTGGAACCAGGACTGGAAACCCTATCAGCTGAGCTCCAAAGCCTGTGCCTTTCTCTAAGATGCCAAGTTCATTCACATTTTTTTTTCCTGTGCTGAGGATCAAAACCATGGCTGCTCTACCACTTGAGCTACATCCCCAACACTTTTTTAAGATTTTTTTGTTTTGAAGTTGTAGATGGACAGAATGCCTTAATTAAATTAATTAATTAATTTTATTTTATTTTATTTTTTTTGAACCGGGAATTGAACCCAGGGGCACTTGGCCACTGAACCACATCCCCAGCCCTATTTTGTATTTTATTTAGAGACAGGATCTCACTGAGTTGCTTAGGGCCTCGCTAAATTGCTGCGGCTGGCTTTGAACTCTCGATCCTCCTGCCTCAGCCTCCCGAGTCGCTTGGATTACAGGCGTGAGCCACCACGCCCAGCCAAATAATTTATTTATTTTTAATGTGGTGCTAAGGATCGAACCCAGTGCCTCATAGATGCTAGGCAAGAGCTCTGCAGAGAGGATGATGACTGGTTATCACTGGTTACCAAAGAGAGAACAATGGGTTGTTAACCTCTGCAATGGCTGGTGCTCCTGGGTTCTCCTGGTTGCTAACAATTAACCTCCAAGTCCCTGCTCTTAGGGAGAGGAGAAGGCAATAATTAAAAGGGGAGGTCCAGATTCTATAAAAGAGTAAGACACACCCCCTCCTGCAGATACCCGGCTCTGGGGCCCCTTCTCTTCAGAGAAGTCTCTTTCTTAAATAAAACTTGCTTTCTTGGGTATTTAATCTTCCACACCAGGGAAACAAGGACCTATTCCTGATATCCAAGACCAGTGTCACCCTGACCACTCGATTTGAAGGATGTCATCACTCAAGTTCTTCTTCATAAGACACTATTCTTTTTCTTCATGACAATTTTTTGTTTTGTTTTTGTTTTTGTTTTTTTTGTTTTTTTTTGTTTTTTTTGGTACCCCAGGGGTAATTTACCACTGAGCCATATCCCCAGCCCATTTTTCTATTTGTATTTTGAGACAGGCCCTTGCTAATTTGCTGAGGTTGGTTGTTTTGTTTTGTTTTGTTTTGTTTTGTTTTGGAACCAGGGATTGAACTCAGGGACACTTGGCCACTGAGCCACATCCCCAGCCCTATTTTGTATTTTATTTAGAGACAGGGTCTCACTGAGTTGCTTAGGGCCTTGCTATGTTGCTGAGGCTGGCTTTGAACTCACGATCCTCCTGACTCAGACTCCCAAGTCGCTTGGATTACAGGCGTGCGCCACCACACCTGGCTCTGAGGCTGGTTTTGAGTTGGTGATCCTCCTGAGTCACTGGAATTACAGGCATGTGCCACTGCGCCCAGCTATGGCTCGCATTCTTATTTAATGTCTGTCCCAAGGTCCATGACAGCAGCTGGGCTCCATATCTGTTTTGTGCAGTGCTTGTTTCTCCCTGCTTAATATAGTTATTTACTACATTTCAGGCCTCAAATAAATATTTGCTTAGTGAAAAAATGACAAAGGAAAGGAAGAAACATCTTATTAAATCTGTCTAACATCAGACATTTTACCGGATTTATCCTATCTCTTCCTTTTTGCAATGATCCTATGTGGTACATTGTTGTCCCATTTTGACAATAAGGAAACTGAGGCCAGAGAGGGACTATAACTTTCCCAGAGTCACTCAGTCCTGAGCCAGAGTTCAAATGCTGGTCCCTCTATTCCCACAGCTATGCTCATCCCTCTGTCCCTCACTCAGGCTTTCCCCATAGGGTAAGAGGAGGAGTCGCTAATCACTGGAACCCATGAATTGTTCCTGGACAAACAGAAACTCAGGTAGCAAATAGTGTCTGCCGCAGCAGTTCCCCTGCGACCAGCCACACCCAGCCATATGCTGCCATATGCTGCCAGCCCAGCCAGGAAGCCATCCTCTTCCCTGTTTGCTCTAGGCCCAGTTCCACCTGGTCTGAGACCTCAGAACACGGTGTTTCTCACTTCTCTGCAGGGCTACCCATGGCTAAAAACCTGCTCTACAACTTTCTGGGGCGAGCCTTGAACAGTTGCCACTATACATGGTGCATGCTGGCCAGTTCATTAGCTTCTGGTATTAACTAGGGTCAACTGGGTACCATGGGGTATGCCTGTACGTAACCCCAACTACTCTGGAGACTGAGGCAGGGGGTTCACAAGCTCGAGGCCAGCCTGAATCTAGTGAAACTCTGTCTCAAAATAAAGTGAAAAAAAAAAAAAAAAAAAAGATGGCAGAGGGCTGGGGCTCAGTGGCAGAAGGCTGGGGCTCAGTGGCAGAGTGCTTGCCCTAGCATGGGTGAGGCATTGGGTTCCATCCTTAGCACCACATAAAAATAAACAACATAAAGGCATGGCGTTTATCTACAACTGCAAAAAAGAATTAATTAAAGAAAAAAATGCAGGGAGCTAGATGTGAGTGTCCTCTTGCTGATCTCCCAGGCCTGTACTATACGTTAGCCTAGGCTGATACCTGGGAGGATCTTTTTTTCCTTCCCCCTTGACTCTAAGACCCTGCCCACTGCCCTCTCTAAAATCATCGCATTTCAAATGGGAGTACTGGGATGCTGAGTGATGCTTTGTTGTTGTTGTTTTCTTTGTTTTGTGGTCCTGGGGGTGGAACCCAGGCCTGTGCAGATGCTAGGCAAGCGCTCCATCACTGAGCTACATCCCTGGATCAGTGTTCTTTTTCTTGAGCTGGGGGCTGGTTATGTAGGTGTGCTTACTTTGTGAGAATTACTTGGGGACATTTCTCTACGTGTAAGTTATATTTCAATAAAAGACTGGTTAAAAAAATTTTATCATCTCCCATGCCTGCCTCAGGAGTCCCCGCCAGACCAGTGGGGCCCATCATCCTCTCTCACTGCTCTTCCAAACACACCTAGTGGCCCTTCTCATCTAACAGTTTCTGACTGAACCCTGACCAGCAAAGACAAGACAGCAAAGAAACCAGCTTGGGCAGTGACCCAGATCCTGGGACCCCCAGAGTCCTCAGGCACTCTGTTCGTCCCTCCCTCTCAGTTCCTCCCTCCCTCTCAGAGCCATTTCGTGATGCCCCTAAGGCCTCTCTCTGGCACAATCTGAGTGAGAACTTCTTAGATATTCTCTCTCCTCCTCCCCAGACCCTCTTTTTTAGGACATGATGACAGCATCTAGCCTGTAGGGCCAATTTCCAGATGCCTGGCACCAAGTGGAAGCTAGTTATTGTTTCCCAATTGGCCATTGTCACTCAGAAGAGCACCTCCCTCGCCTAGATTTCTGTCAACTAGGCCTCTCAGGTTCCTGGACAGCAATGAACTACATCTTTTCCAACTCTTCATTCCTTGGTTGCCCAGCCTAACTACAGGCCACAGCTGATTACCCCACACCTTCTCTCACAGCCCTAGGACACCTTAACTCTGAAGAAGAGGAGGAATCCTTCATGGGGTTGGGGAGATAGCAGCAAATATAGCAGTAGTGCGAAACAGGGCTCCTGGGGGAACTAAGGTCAATGCCAGCTCCTTAAAAAGAAATTCTTAGGAAATTATCCATGTTCACAGAGGATGAGGGACCAGAGGCTCAGGGGGCTCAGCTGCAGGAGCCCGACCAGGATCACTCTGTGGAGCTTGGGTGGCTCCTGCTGTTGTGGTCACAGACAGCCTCTTGGCCATACCAGGACCTGAAAAAGAACAATCCAATCACCTGGGCTTCTGTAGTGGGAGCAGGGACCAGGAATAGACCCCTGCCAAAGACTTTAACAGAAATTTCCCCCAAAGGGTAAGGAGAGGACAGAGTCTGTACTTTAAATGGCCAAAAGCAATTGTCTCTTACTATGGGGTCAAACTTTGATATGACCTTGAACAGGGGCAGAGGTTGGTGCCACCCCTTATACACTTTCCACTCATGAAATTTGTTTTTTTTTTTTTTTTTTTTTTTTGGAACCAGGGATTGAACTCAGGGACACTCGGCCACTGAGCCACATCCCCAGTCCTATTTTGTATTTTATTTAGAGACAGGGTCTCACTGAGTTGCTTAGGGCCTCACTAAGTTGCTGAAGCTGGCTTTGAACTCACGATCCTCCTGACTCAGCCTCCCAAGTCGCTTGGATTACAGGCGTGCGCCACCACGCCCGGCGTGAAATTTAAATCATACTATTTTACAAGATTAATCTAAACATGTAAGCACTTATTATTCTCCCCATCTAATATCATGAGAATTTCCTTCATATTATGAACTCTTTTGTACCTTTTTTTTTTTTTTCCTTTTGGTCCTGGGGATTGAACCCAGGGGTACTTAACCACTAAGCCACATCCCCAGCCCTTTTTTATTTTGAGATAGGGTATGACTAAGTTGCTGAGGCTGGCCATGAAATTGTGATTCTCCTGCCTCAGATTCCCAAGTAGCTGAGATTGTAGGCATGCACCGCCGTGCCTGGCCCTTGTGTTTTTGAGATGGGGTCTTTCTATGTTGCTCAGGCTGGCCTTGAATTCCTGGGCTCAAGCAATCTTCCTGCTTCAGCCTCTAGAGTACCTGGGACTCCGTGTCAGGCTCTGCATATCTTTTTTTTCCTCTTCTGTACAGGTGATTGAACACAGGGCCTCATGCACATTAGGCAAGTGCTCTAACACTGAGCTACACTCCCAGCCCTTCTTCAAAAGTTCTGCTTATTTTCAGGGATTTCAAAGTTGGAACCTTTGAAATAAGTTTCTTCTATCTTCCTTCAAAGCTGGCTTTGAATAAAACCTATTTTTCTACCAATTTGACTTTCAATATTTCTGGAGCAGTTAACTGTTGGAGCCTGGGTTATCCCCACCCCCATCCCCACGGTAAAAGAGCCTCTCTGGGCAACTCTAAACGCCCATCAAAACGCTGCTGAAGAAACGTGTCAGCACTGGGAATCTGTCCCACATAGAGGGCTCTGAGGTCCTTAGACTTTTTGGCCATGACTTGTCCCCTACCCGGTCCTGAGGGGGAGTACAGAAGCTAGGCAGAAAGGAAAGAGGTGACCCTGCCCAGGCCGTCTGTAGGAAGGAATTGTGCTGGAACACTGGCCTGCACCAAAATTATTCATGAGCTGGAATTACCTGATAATAAATGAGAGACGACTCTCAGAAAACGTACGGAACCTACAAGGATTTCACCCGAAAACAGCAATGAAGGAGTCGAATACAGAAAGGTTCGAGAAGCACAGTGCAGAGGAAAAAGAAATCAGCTCAGTGCTTTTTCCCAAGTCAAGCTCTTTTAATAAACCAGCTTCAAACACTGATGCCATCTATTTGGTGATAGGTGTCTTGGAAAGATGAAAGGATTTTTCCTCCACCAGCACCCAGTTTCGCCGGCTAAGAAGGCAGACAATTTTCAGGCTGCAAAACACGTTTCCCTCTGATGCCTCTGTCGGGCGCCCAGGGACTCAGCTGCGCCCCTGAGCCGGCGGAGCCCAAGACCTGGTCCTGCCCGGCAGCGCCCTCTGCTGGCCGGAGCCGTAGAGGGAGACGGTATGCCTCTGACTGGAGAGGGTTCAGCCCTGCTGGAGTCTGCGGTCTTCATTCATTGAACCGTCAGACAAGAGGCCCAGCGACCCTTGCAACTGGCATGGGAACCTGTCCTACAGTGGGAGGGAGGCAATCTGTTCAGAAAGGTCAGCCATGGCAGGTGAGGCTGGACCTTTAGGGGCGAGGTAGGAAGAGGGGAAGGGAAAAGTTGGAAAAGTTACTGTGGAATTTGGGGAAAAGTGCGGCTTACTGGAGAATCATCAGTATATATCCTTGTTATTTTGCGCCTTTTAACTTTTTGCTCAGGCTGGTGTTTCTGCCTGGAAAACATTTCCCAGTGGGTTGTGGTGGTGCACGCTTGTAATCCCAGCTTGGGAGGGCTGAGGCAGCAGGATCGCAAGTTCAAAGCCAGCACCAGCAATTTATTGAGGCCCTAAGGCATTTATCAACACCCTATCTCAAAATAATAAATAAAAAGGGTTGGGGATGTAGCTCAGTGGTTGAGCACCATCCCCAGTAACAACAAAACAACAAACTATTTCCCGTTTTCCTTCTCTTTTGTATTTTAAAATAGTAGAGTATTTCCAGCTTGGTGTCAGCCTGAGCAACTTAACAAGACCCTGTCTAATTTTTTTTTTTTTTTTTTTTTTTTTGGTACTGGGGATTGAATCATTCAGTGGATGCTAAACTGCATTTCCAGGACAGTTTATTTTTTAATTTAGAGACAGGGCCTGGATAAATTGCTGGACTGGAACTTGGGATCCTTGTGTCTCAGCCTCCCGGCTTGGTGGGATTACAGGCCTGTGCCAAATGCCAGGCTTATGATCCTGTCTCAGATTTTTAAAAAAGGGTGGGGTCTATAACTCAGTGGTAGAGCACTTTCCCAGCATGTGCTCGCCCTGGGTTTAATACCCAGTACCAGGAAAAAAAAGAGAATGAACATATAAATATCCATATACGATTCCTCAGCTTGAAAAAATAAGACCTAACTAATGTTAAAGTGCTTGTGTACTCTTCCCTTTACCCTTCCTTCCCCAGAAGTGACTCCTTTAAGTAACGTTTTTTATTCCTATGTATGTTTTTATTTACTGCATATCTATGTATTCATAAGTGATATGTAGATACATGGTTAGTTGTCTGTCCTCCCCCATTAGTCTCTGAACTTCGTGAGGGCCTGGACTATGTTTGGGAGTAACTCCTCTGACCAGCCCAGAGTTAGGCATAGAGCAGAGTTCACGTTATTTTGAGGTAGGATAGAGGGAATGAGAAAGAGGTAGAAAGGAAACAATGTAAGGTCAAGAAAATAAGATTTTAATCCAGAAATGCTGTATACTTTTCCAGGTCTGTCACTCCCAAATTCTTGGGAAATCTGTTAATCTACCTGAGCACTGTTAATTGACACCCCCCGATAAATTAAGAAGAGATACAACAGTTTAAGAAACTTGTCACTTATGGGACTTTCCAATTCTACCTATTGATCAGATGATGAAGACCATGTCAGCCTAAGGATCCAGAGATTGACCAGACCACCAGAAACTACCTTGAGATCACCAATATGATATCATTCCTTCATACCTCCCCATACCCAGCCCTTTACCAAATTTTCTTTAAAAGAAGAGCCAGGAACCTCCCAAACACCTCTTTCACTTTCTAGATGGCCCACAATCTCCCTTGATTGTATATTCCTTGCTTTACCTCCAAAGATGTCTCCCTCTTGAGAATGCCCATATTCTCCCCAGGATTGTGACTCTACTTCCCTAAAGAAATCTCTGTCTCTGCCTCTGCTGAAATTCTTTTTCTTCATGTATGCCCTGTAGGTTCTGGGTTGAATTCCCCCTTCTCTCTGGGAGCAACTCAGACCCTTCTTTGGAGTTATCTCTTCCCCCATGACAAGTTGATTTGCCAGCAGGGACTAAGGCCAGAAGGGCTACTGGGGTCAGGATAAGGCTTTGGACCTTATCCTGACTGGTGATTTTTTGCTGTACTCTGGAGTTTGTGTGTATGTGTTGTTTGTGTTTTTGTTTGTTTGTTTGTTTTCAGTACTGTGGATTGAACTCAGGGCCTTACACATACTGGGCAAGCACTCTATCACTGAGCTGCAGCCCTTTTTATTTTGAGACATGGTTTTGCTAAATTGTCCAGACCAGCCTCAAACTTGTAATCCTCCTGCCTCAGCCTCCCAAGTACTTGGGATTATAAATGTGTGACACTGTGCCTGGCTCTCTAATTTTCTCGAGGAGATCTGGGGACTAATAAAAGATACAGCTATAGCCTTCTGCATCCTGCTTCAGCCAAATCAGTTTCTTCCTGTATTGCAAGAAGATTAACTGGGAGGGGAAGAATCATGGATAAACCAGAACAGGAGCCTGTCTCTGTAAATCCCTGGCTAGAAAGGGGATGAAGGCCCTAAAGGACGGTTAAGGGTGATGGCTTGAGTGATGGAAGCCTGAGAAATTCTGGAAGAATGGTGTCCATTGATTGAGTTTTGTGTATAAACTCCTTTGTCCCTGTAAACCCCCTCCCAGGACTTGTCCAGAGTGGACTCTGGCTGGGTGGGGGAGGGCAGTCTTGTAGGCAGCAGACCAAGAGATCTCCTAAGTGAGAGTGACTTATGGAGTGACTCTGTCAGGGACCCACCATGGTGAAAGGATGCAGCTGAGTTCCTTTGGGTCCAGGGATGGTACTGACAGCTTTCCCAGTGAGCAACCCCTGTGGCCAGTTCTTCCCAGGAGTTCAGCAAAGGTGTGCCAAATGAAGAAAACCAAGGAAAGAGTGAAGAAATACCTGGACACATGGAAGGAAGACAGACTCCCACACTTTTCTTTCATTCATCCTTTGGGTCAGCAAGCATGGAAATAGTCCTGAGCTCCTGAAGTGCTGGGGCAGAAAGAATAGCCAAGACCTGGTTCTAAGCCACCAAGGCCTCCCAGGTAGGGGCAAGACAGACATGTGTTTGGTCAATGACAATCATAGACTTATAGTAGTGATATATATGGCAGGCGATGTCCTCCCACAGGAAGGAACAAAACATGGCTGGAGATATATTTGGGGGTCTCAGTTTTCTCTTCAGTGAATTGTAGCGGCAGGGTTACAGGCTCACGAGAGTCTTGCAGTTGTGACAATTCTAACATTGGGGCTTGATTTGGGAGTGCTTTGTGAACATATCGGCCTCCCTCTTCTACTCAGTCAACACAGAAGCTGGCACTGAGAGCTAATTGCATCAGCTGGAGGAAGCACTGGCTTTTCTCAGAACTGGGGGAGGGGTATGCCAGAGAGGAAGTTGGGAGTGGGGATGGATGGGAAGACTTGCCAGCTTCCTGGGTCCACTCTGGTCAGCAGAGTTTGTAGTGGATTCTTTGAACAGCCAGAGATCCATATTCCCAAGTAGGAGAAAAAACCAGGGCCTTGGGGGAGTGAATTGATCTCCAGGGAAAGGACCTTTCCACTCCCTCTATAAATGCCTCTTCCTTAGTTGGTCATTTGGCTCTTGATACCTCCAAATCCTCCATTCAGAGGAACTGTGTTTTTCAACTTGAAAAATTCTCACTGGGGGTTGAACCTAGGGGCACTGAACTATCCTCTGCCCTTTTTATTATTTTATTCCCGAAATTGCCCTGGCTGACTTCGAACTTGTGATCCTCCTGACTCAGCCTCCCAAGACTCTGGGATAATAGGCGTGAGTGTGCCACTGCACCTGACAAGATTCTTCATTTAGTTCAATTCCTCCACTTTCCAGGTAGGAGATTGAGGTCTCCAAATGCTGAACGACTTGCGTAAGGTCATGCAGTGAGTCAGTTGTCCCTTGAGGAATCCTTTGAGATGGATAGCATTTGCCATTCCTTCTACCTGCAGGGCAAATCTTCCAGCAGCCAGGAATGTTTAGGCCTCAGCACAGTTGTTTCTTCTTTCCTGGCCATTTAAGAACCATGTTTGGAGTTAGGCATCCCCAGGCTGCGATGTGGTAGGTCCTGGGCAGAGCTCGAGAATATGTATTTCTGTGAACTCTGAGGTGGTTAGT
This sequence comes from Glaucomys volans, assembly GCA_020662805.1. Taxonomy (NCBI): domain Eukaryota; kingdom Metazoa; phylum Chordata; class Mammalia; order Rodentia; family Sciuridae; genus Glaucomys; species Glaucomys volans. Next base: position 157,544 of record JAJEJO010048442.1, on the reverse strand, counting down.
TGCTGCTGGTCTGCAGATCACACTTTCACTAGCAAGGCTTGTTACCTTGTTTTGTTTTCTCCCTAGTGTATATCACGATCTGATGTCGAATATTTATCTGTGCATGTTTGTCATGGTTCTCTTCTAGTAGATAAAAACTGCCCCAAGTGCCTAGGCCTTGTCTACCCTCATGTCCTGTTAGATCCCAGGCCCAGCAGTGCTGACACATAGTAGGCCCTCAATACATGGGCTTCCCAATGTGAAAAGCAGGGGATTGGAGCATACTGTATTGGCTGAGGGGTGGTGGGATGGGACAGATCATGACTACGAGGCCATTGACTTCTTGACTCCTTATGTTCCCTGGCCAGGACTGGAGTGACACTGTAAAGAAAAATAGCCTGAGAAGCCAGGTGTGGTGGCACAAGCTCATAAACTCAGCAAATTGGGTGCCTGAAGCAGGAGGATAGCCAGTTCGAGGCCAGCCTGGGCAACTTAACAAGACTGTCTCAAAAAACAAATGAGGGCTGGAGTTATAGTTCAGTGGCACAGCACTTGCCTAGCACATGTGAGACACTGGGTTCAATCCTTGGTACCACATTAAAAAAATAAATAAATACATAAAGACATGCTGTTCATCTACAACTACAAAATAAATTTTAAGAAATAAATGAATAAATGAAAAGGGCCGGGGATGTCATTCAGTGGCATAGGGTTCCTCCTTAGTACCTCTTCCCCCAGATAGCCTGGGGAACTGGAGATGTGACTCAGTGGTAGAGTACTTGCCTAACATGTGTGACACCCTGGGTTCCTTCCATCCTTAGCATTACATGAGCACATTAAAAAAAAAAAAATTTCCTGGGGCCCATAGACATCGGGTGATATGTTTGGATATAACATTTTCAAACTGAAAAGCTTGTCCTGACCTTGGTCTGTGTCCATCCTGTAGCCACCTGGCCTCAAGGCCAGCTCAGGTTACTTGGGGTCTGGCAACCCCAGGTACCACCTGATCATCTTATCCTTGCATCACATTCATACATTGTTCCTGGCCTGGACCTTGAGGACTTTGACCCCAGTCTAACTGGGGCCAGTTCAGTTTGCCCAGCTCGAGGCACTCTGGGGGAGGCCATAGACAACTCTGTAGAGGCCATTCCAGAAGGCACCTCACTCAGCCTCAATTTCCTTGTGGAATGGTGGGAGGGAAGACTTGGGAAACCAAATGAAGCTTGAGGTCTAGTTCAGCTTTTGCTGCTTCCTTCCCCTCCTGTGCTGGGATTTTCCACCTGTGATGGCCCTGCTGGACCAGATGAGGAGAAACAATACTGTACCCCTGAAACACCCTGTGTTTCCCCTTTCCTGCCTTCTTCCTCTTTCCACACCTAAAACCTCCCTGAGTCCAGCCTGTCGGTCTTCTACTCTGACACATGACTGGCAGCATTTTAACGAGGGTCTTCTGTCTGCCAGGGGAGACCTGGAGGCAGTCTCAGTCTGTAGCCTGCTGGCTAGGTGATCCTGGATAGCCAGAGCCTCCCTCACTCCTTCCCAGGCCTCTTTGTGTCTTCTGCACTTATTCATACACATAGGCCATTTAGTTGCCTAGTTGCTAATTCGCTCACCCTCTCCCTTTTCCATTTCATTTACTCATTCATTTCCCTGGTTCAAGCTTGGGAACATGTCTAGAAATAGAATGAACTTAGATGGGATTAAAATGCACACACAGGCAGAATAACACAGTGAGACACAGTAACCGTGTGCTTGGGAGGAGTCTGAAAAGCTCAAGTGGAGGGGTCTTAACAAAGATCAGCCTTCTCAGTTTTACATATGAGGCAAGGGAGGCCCAGGGCTACCCCAGGTCACTGGGCAAAAAAAGCAGGAGGCAGCTGCTGGGACACTCCTGGCAAGCCCCCATGCCAACATCAGCACTCCCAGCCCCAAGCAGAACACCATGTTTGCCAGTTCTGAGTTGGTAACCCTGGGGCTGGGTTTAAAACGTAAGAACTAACGCAGGGAGTAATGCCCTTAGGGACCCGGACATGAATTCAGGAGTTACAAAATAAGGGCTGAAAAGTCCTCCCTTTCAGAGATTTCCAAACCTTTCAGTTGACCATGTGGAGGCTGGAGCCCAGGGAGCCTGCCTGCATCCCAAGGGGTCTGTGGATAGCACCAGAACCCAAATGACAGAGTCTAGCCTTAGGGACTGTCGGTACCCACCGCTTAGCAACCCTAGATATTTGTGTACAAGAAAAGCCCCATTTTCTTTTTTCTTCCTTTCCCCCCCCCCCTTAATAACAGAGATTGAACCCTAGAGTTCTCTACCACAAAGTTACATCCCCAGCCTTTTTTATTTTTTATTTTGAGAGAGGGTCTCACCAAGTTGCCATGACAGGTTTTGAATTTGTGATCCCTCTATCTTATCCTCCCAAGTAACTGGGATAATAGGCATGTGCCACTTTGCCCAGCCCAGAAGTTCTGTTTTTTTGAGGAGAAAATATTTGAAAAAATTTTCCTCATTAAAGGAAAAAAAGCAGTGTTAGAAGACTAGAAATGAATTAATCAAAGGCTCACTTAAGTGTTCTTTTTTGTTTTGTATTTTGTTTTTATGGCACCAGGGATTTAACCCAGGGGTGCTCTACATCCCCAGCTCTTTTTATTTTGAGACAGGGTCTCACCAAGTTGTCCAGGCTGGCCTTGACTTGCTATCCTACTTTAGCCTCCCAAATTGCTGGGATTACAGGCATGAGCCACCATACCAAGCTTTAAGTAGTCTGTCAAACTCTTTTCCGTGGGGAGGTCTGATGATCAAACCTCATGATCATGCCTCACATGTTAGGCAAGCACTATACCACTGACCTACATCCCAAGCTCTTAATATTAATTAACTTAGAAAAATTGGTGATTTCTACACATAGTTTAGAAACAATTTTTTTTTTTTTTTTTTTTTTTTTGGTACTGGGGATTGAACCCAGGGGCCCTCCACCACTGAGCCACATCCCCAGCCCTATTTTGTATTTTATTTAGAGACAAGGTCTCACTGAGTTGCTTAGGGCCTCGATAAATTGCTGAGGCTGACTGTGAACTTGCGATCCTCCTGCCTCAGCCTCCCAAGTACTGGGATTACAGGCGTGCACCACTGTGCCCAGCTAGAAAACAATTTTATGCAAATTATTTACTCTACTGACTGATTGAGGTAACACTGGGATAATGCATCTTGTTAATAGTTTTGTTCATAGTAAAGTTCATGGTGGAAAAGCACCATCTAGAAGGAAGACTGTCAGGGACATGAGCATGGCCAACATCCAGACCCCTCTCTGGACTTCTGGCCCCCACTTCAGTGCTCTTTGCCCCACACCAAGCTATTTCACGTCATGACACTCTTTCCTTGTTCATTTCATAGTCACCCCAGGTTGAAGAAGTGAGCTGTGTGCTTTGGGAAGGTAGCAAAGACGCAGTTAGACCTCCAGTGATCTGAAAGGATTATTGACTACCCTGAGGTCAAGTGCACCAGTTGCCAAAGGGAAAAACTTCACTTTAACTAGTTCTGCAAGCTGCAGGGAAAAGTTGCCTCTTGCTGAGGCAGTCATGTAGAACTGAAATGACAAGCAAAAGGCTGGCGGGTCTGTCCATGGGCAGTGGATCACCTGATACAGACCTTGGGACTGAGACCCTGGGATTGGCTTAAAACTGGGCTGTGTTGACCCAATGACTAGGCCTTGGCTTCTTGTCAATCTTTGGTCAGAACCAAAGCCTACAAATAGTGCTGGGGCAGTCTTCCCAACTCATTGTGTAAGAGCAGGCAACCATGCAGGTACTAACCAAGCGCTACCCTAAAAACTGCCTGTTGACTGTCATGGACACGTACTTGGCTGTGGTGCGCAACATGGAACAGGTGGTGATGATCCCCAGCCTTCTGCGGGATGTGCAACTGAGTGAGCATGGGGGCCAGGCCCAGACGGGGGCCTCTGATCTCTACACCTACTTCGCCATGCTAAAGACCATCCGGATGGATGTGGAACACGGGCTTCTGCCAAGGGAAGAGTGGCAAGCCAAGGTGGCGGGCCGCAAAGCTGATGAGGCTGAAAATGAAGCTGCTGAGACAGAGGAGGCTGAGGAAGAGGTCTCTGGAGAGCTGGACCTGGAAACCCAGTTCCATGTGCACTTCTCCAGCCTCCATCGCATCCTTACCCACCTGACTGTGAAAGCCCAAGAGGTGACGAGAAAATACCAGGAAATGACGGGACAGGTTCTATAGGCCTCCAACTCTAGGGAAGGTAATGGTGGCTATGCTAATGGGTCAGGGTCCATGAAGGAACATTCCAGGGGAAGAGGGAGGGGTGGCTTGGTTCTCAGACTGAGTCACTTCACATCAGGTGATTGGTATCACCCGGCGAGGGTTCAAGGCTGGGCTCGCCTTCCTGTTCTTCTGATTCAGTATTGATGAGTAATACTGAATATTACTAATACTCCATAATGAACTGTTATGGAGACAAGAAAAAGTGGCCTGTGAGTGCATAACTCATGGGCACAAATGTGTTTGTGCATGTGTACGTTTATTAGTAAGTATGTGAATGCTTATACATGTATGAATAGTCTCATTGTCAGCTTCTTTAAGAATCTGATTAAAGCTAGGCATGGTGGCATATGCCTGCAATTCCAGTGACTTGGAAGGCTGAGGCAGGAGGATTCAAGTTTGAAGACAGCCTTGGCAACTTGTGAGACCCTATCTCAAAATAAAAAGTAAAAAGGAATAGGGATGTAGTTCAGTGGTAAAGAGTCCTTGAGTTCAGTGGTCAATCCCCAGTGTTTAAAAAAATAAAATAAAATAAAATAAAATAAAATAAAATAATTTAATTAAAGTTAAATCTTCTCTCCCCAGAGTTTGGTATTATAAGCATGTAACTCTATGTATAATGTCAGGGGATATACCATCCACTAACGCCTCTCCATGAATCCGAAGGATCCCTGATATCATGTGTTAATAGCTTCAATTTGAGCATGTGTGTGTCAGTACAGCCTCTAAGTGTCTGACACAGAATTATCTTATTTAATTTTCATAATAATCCTACAAAGATGAATTTTATTTCTTCCATTTTATAAATGAAGACATTTACCCAAGGCAGGTGTATCTATTTAGGTGTGCATTGTGAATTCGATGTATGTGGCAGTGCTTGCCAACATTTTTTCAAGTCACAGGACATGGAAAATTATATTTATATGGCACATGGTGGGTAGGGAGGTAAACCTGCTCTCTTCTGCAAGTGGCAGGGGTGCTCCAATCATCTCAGGTTGCATCCAGCCAAATGGAAAATGGAGGAACCACTATCTTGGCCCTTCAATCCATTCCAGGTACATCAGAATGTAGAGTCATGCTGTTGGGAAGCCCTGCTGTGTGTACATATGCATGCATGTTGGAGTCTGAGCCCCTATATCCATACGCAGAGGGGCTGGAGTTGTGAGGTATGAATGAGCTGCAAGTTAGACAAGCAGGTAGTAATGTCCAGTAGGAGGCAGGAAAGGACCTGAGAGAAATTGGACCATAGTATTGCCAGGTTTTCATTTGTTTGCTTTTGAAACAGGTCTCACTAAGTTGCGTAGGGCTCATTAAGTTGCCGAGGCTAGCCTCAGATTTGTGACTTCCTGACTCAGCCTCCCAAGTCACTGGGATTACAGGTGTGTGCCACTGTGCCCAAGCCATCTGCAAGTTTTGACCCTATGCCACCCGCCAGCCCTACTCCCATAAACTGACTTTATCAGTTATAAATCACATCTATGCCAATTGGAATCTCAAAACCATCTGATGTAGGTATGTGTCTTCACTTTACTTATAAGGAAATTAAAGGCAGAGAGATTAAATGACTCACCCAAAGTCACATAGTAAGAAGTCAAAAGCAAGACTGGCCTCAATTTTGAGCTGAGTGCTCTTTCCATTACACCCACTTTCTACCACTCTGTAATGATAGGGAATAAACATGAGACTCCCTCTCCCCACCCCCATTTCCATAAAGCCCACAGAGAACTCTGTTCCAGGTATTTTCCCAACTGTTTTCCTTTCTCTACCTCTAACCCAAACTGTCAACTTCAACCCTGCTTCTCTGTCCCCTTGAGGCTTCCTGGGCTGCCTTCCAGAGGTTCTTCTTGAATTAAATTGAACTGGGTCAACAGCCAGGGGGGCCTCAGGGGAACTGAGCTCTGGGTTCATGTCCTGCTTCTACCTCTGAACTGAGGCCTTGGGAAAGTCATTTCATTTATTTGTGTTTCAGTTTCTTCACTGCATAATGATAGTAATAAAAAATAACTGGCATTTGAATACTATTTAAATCACTTGCATATTAATTATCCAATAAATTATCATTATTTTTTACAGATGAAAAGAACTAGAGGGTTGAGAAGTAAAATGAGCTCCACGTTACTCAGTAAATGGCAGAGCCAACATATGAATCTTGGCCTAACTCTTGTCTTATTCTTTTCCTCTACATTGATGGATTTTCTGTGCTCCTTAGAGCCTAGGCTGCAGAAGGGAATTGGAAATGGCAGTCCTGGCAGAAATCCTACTTCTTTTTTTTTTTTTTTTTTTTTTTAGAGACCCTGTCTCTAAATAAAATACAAAATAGGGCTGGGGATGTGGCTCAGTGGTGGAGTGCCCCTGTGTTCATTCCCCAGTACCAAAAAATAATAAAAAAAAAAAAGAAAGAAAAAAAATCTGGGATCTTATCTTGGCTCTGTCATTTTCCTTTGTATGATCCTAGACAACCTATTTCACTTTTCTGCATCTGTTTCCATTAAATGTAGAGGAGAAATCAGATGAGTGATCTGAGAATTTATGATTCTTCTTCAAGACTGAAGTATTGTCAGTTTTCCAACAGCAGTAACAAAATTTTTTCCCTTTGCTCTTCCTATTTTAATAGTATATCAAATGTGAGCTGGGCGCGGTGGTGCACGCCTGTAATCCCAGCACTTGGGAGGCTGAGGCAGGAGGATCGTGAGTTCAAATCCAGCCTCAGCAACTCAGCGAGGCCCTAAGCAACTCAGTGAGACCCTGTCTCTAAATAAAATACAAGCTGGGTGTGGTGGTGCATGCCTGTAATCCAAGCAACTTGGGAGGCTGAGTCAGGAGGATCATGAGTTCAAAGCCAGCCTCAGCAACTCAGCGAGGCCCTAAGCAACTCAGTGAGACCCTGTCTCTAAATAAAATACAAAATAGGGCTGGGGATGTGGCTCAGTGGCCAAGTGTCCCTGAATTTAATCCCTGGTTCCAAAAAATAATAAATAAATAAATAAATAAATAAATAAATAAATAAATAAATAAAAAATACAAAAAAGGGCTGGGGATGCGGCTCAGTGGTGGAGTGCCCCTGGGTTCAATCCCTGGTACCAAAAAAAAAAAAAAAAAAAATAGTATATCACATGTGGAATAAGACAGACATCATTAGCCTATGTACATGTATGAATACATGAATGGTGTGAATGTACATCATGCACAACCACAGAAATGAAAATTTGTACCCCATTTGTGTACAATGAATCAAAATGAAGTCTGTAAAAATTTAAAAAGAAATAATATGTCACAGTATTTTGTTGAATTTAGACTCATTTGGCTTTTTAAAAAATTTCTGCACTCCACAGATCACTTACATGAGAGAAGGCACACAATGATGAGGACTTGCAGCAGTTTGTCAGCCGATTCCAGAAAGACCTGAACATGCAGCTGGAAGTGAAGGCGACTTGTGTTTCTGGGATGCTTCCCTACCTCTCTCTGAGCACCAATTTGTGGCCTCCAATCATTGGCTCACCTTTAGGATGTGTGTTGCTATTCACAACTCCACTTGTTCCTCTTACCAGCTCAGGGTGGTGGCTGGTGGTTCATGAGGGACCAGACAAAATTAGTCTAGTATGACACAGAAGAGCAGAGGTGTTAGCATATGACCAGTTCACATCCCTCCTCTTGGCAGTCATCCACCATATGATTTCAGGCGTTATTCATCCACCAGAGCCTAAATAACCTCTTGTAAGAAATGGGGACACCCTATCTCACAAGGTTACAAAAATGAAACAAGATGAATCAAAAGACCCTGGTGTATGAGAAATTATTAGATATTCTAATAGATTGATTTTTCTCTCACCTTCCCCTATGTATTTGCTTTAATCCTTGATTTTTACCCTCTAGAACTGAGGTTGCAGGAGTTCCTTAGGATGAGTGGCTCACCCTGTTATACCTGCCAATCACTGATGAGGCCAAGCAAGGTGAACTACAAACCTATTTACTGCAGTAGCAATAAAGAAAAAAATACCTTGTATTTATACATCTCTTCATTATTTCTAAAGTACTTTCTCCAACATTTCACTTTTTTACAAGTAGTACTCAAGTAAACAGATTAATTTGACTTTTCCCAGAAACCATCTGCTTTTATTCATACTACCACCCAATTTTAAATCGGTATGCAATTTTATTAATCTCCCAAAACTACTGATTATAAAATTTGGGCTTGAAAACAAATTTTTTGGACAAGCTTTTAAAAATTTGTTGGGGGTACTGGGGACTTTAAAACTCTGGGTGCTTCACCACTGAGCTACATCCCCAGTCCTTTTTATTTATTTTAAAAAAGTTTTTTTAGTTGTCGATGAACATTTAGTTGTTGAACATTTAGTTGCCTCACACATGCTAGGCAAGTGCTCTACCACTGAGCTACAACCTCAGCCCCACCCCACCTTTTAAAAATTTTTTAGTTGCCAATAGATCTTTTATTTTTATGTGGTGCTGAGCGTCAAACCCAGGGCCTGCCACATGCCAGGCAAGTGCTTTACCACTGAGCTACAACTCTAGCCCCAGGCCCCCCTTTTTTTGAGACAGGGTTTTGCTAAGTTGTGGAGGCTGGCTTAGAACTTATGATCTTCCTGCCTCAGTCTCCTAAGTCACTGGGTTTACAGGTGTGTTCCATCATGCCTGGCAAACATTTGGACTTGATAAGCTATAAAGAACAACTTTCCTTCCAGGCAGGTGCTTTTACTTCTGATGGCACCAAGCTCCACTGTTGACTGTACTAGCTGAGCCCACTTTGTTCAGGATGATCCACCTAAAAGCAAAAACTCCTGTGCCGTATCAGATGTTCAACTTGTCTTCCTGCCTTAAGTCTTTTTCTTCCAAATCACCTTATATATTGTTGCAAAGGGAGCTCAGAAATATAAACCTGACAGTTATTCCAATTAAAAACCCTTTGCTGACTTCCCTATCTATAAGGGATCAGGTTAAAATGACTCAAGTAAATAGACTAATTTGACTTTTCTCAGAAAAGTGCATGATTCACAAAACTCTCCATAATCTAGCTTTCTTTGCACTAGAACAGAAGCAGGCAAATCTTTTCTGAAAAGGGCCAGATATTATTAACCTTTTAGGCTTTGCACGCTATAAGGTCTGTCACTCAATCGGGCTATTGTAGTATGAAAGTCGTCACATACATATAAACAAATGAACATGGCTGTGTTCCAATAAAACTTCATTGGCAGTGGGCCAGATTTGGTCCATGGCTTAAGTTTTCCAAATCTGATCCAGCACTAAACTCCATCTATTATTTTGTGGTACTGGGGATTGATCCCAGTGCCTCACAAATGTTAGGTAAGCACTCTACCACTAAGCCACATCCCCAGGCCCTAAATGCCATTTAAAAATCTTTCAGATCTCTTCTTAAAACTTAATGGAGGGCTGGGGATATAGCTCAGCGGGTAGAGTGCCTGCCTCGCAAGCACAAGGCCCTGGGTTCAAGTTCAATTCCCAGCACTGCAAAACAAAAACAAACAAACAAAAAAACCCAAACAAAAAAACAAAACAAACAAAAAACTTAATGGAAAGTGACTACTCTCTGATGAACTATTTTTTCTTAAAATGAAAAAAAGAGTCACAGTACTCATTCATGATACTACTTTAATTATAGGTATTATCATATAGATTAACATAAACTTCAGCAGTCATGGAAATGTTTCAAAAAATTGAGAAACATCTTAGTAAAGGGAAGCAAACATTTTGAAGACTTCAACGCACTGGATGGAATTCTTCAAGAACTTCACCATAAGTTTTCTTATCTATAAAAGGAAAGATCATAAAAATTTATCTTACAATTATGCTTTTTAAAGTTATATTTCTTAGCTAGGCATTTTGGCACATGCCTATAATCCCAACTATTGGGAAGCTGAGGCAGAAAGATCACAGGTTGGAGGCCATCTGGGCAAGTCAATAAGACTCTGTGCCAAAATAAAAAGTGGCAGTGGTGGAGGGCTAGGGATGTAGCTCAGTGATAGAGCATTTGCCTAGCACGTGCTAGGACCTGGGTTCAATCTTTGGTACCACAATGGCTTGGCAATCACTGAAATATTTCTTGAATCTGTGGTGACAGCAAGATGGCTGCCAGGAGGGGCAAGCTACTCCTAGGAATATCCTGACTAAAGGGAAGAAGGAAGGAATAAACAGGAAGGGTACAGGTCAGCTAGGAGAGGCCAGCAACTAATCTGGGGAAATTCTCCATGCTCCTACTGTCAGTGCAGGAGGCTCTTGGTACACTTGCCACTAATCCACTCTGAAACAGAATGGGTCCCTGTGGCTATACACACTCCTGCTGGCAGAGGGAGCTAGTGGAAATATCTAGGCAAAGATTCGTATGGCTCAGGGCTGAAGACTGCTCATTTAGTGGGACTTACTTCTAGGAATTGGTATTTCTAAGATTTCTTTCAGCTCTAACATCCAACGGTTCTGAGTATTCCCCATGCCTGATTATGACTTTATTCTTCTTCTTTTTTTTTAATGGTACTGGGGGTTTAACCCAGGGGCACTCTATCACTGAGCCACATCCCCAGCCTTTTATTTTTTGAGACAGGGTATCTTTAAGTTGCTCAGGTTGGCCTTAAACTTGAGATCCTTCTGCCTCAGCCTCCCAAGGGATAATAAGTGTGTGCCACTGGTCCTGATTGTACTAGTATTTAAACTCTTCGCTGACTAAAAAACAAAAAACAAAACAAAACAAAAAAAACCATATGTCTTTTTCAGACACCATAAATATCAAATAGATGACTTAAGTCCATGGGAATATAATATTATAACACAATAAAATAATAAAGTTGTAGAGTTGATAGGACCTTTGAAATTTAAATGCTTTATATCACACAGTTACATGCATAGGAAAGTATGTAAAAATCTTTTATATAAGTTCAAAATTTTCCAACATTCATTTGCATGTTTAGAAAGAATCTTTAGACCCTGGGAAGAAAAAAACTGCCCTAGTAAGTTAAATTTCCAGTCTACAAATAGCACACATGTATGCTCATCTGTATTGTGTGTATGTATGTCAAATGTAGGCAATAAAAGTCATATTACAATAATATTCACAATTGAACAGAGATAGTGTGCTGAGGGAATTAATGTCTACAGCTGGATGAAGCCTTCATTGAGATGATAAACCTTGAGCAGGAATCTGTTCCATGGAGAGGATGGAAATAGGGGCAAAAGGAAAAATGTTATAAGAAAGTACATGTCCAAAGTGATACAGTGTAGGCTCAGGACAAGCATTTCCTGAGCTTCTTCCATTGACAAGAGGGGATATGGAGAGCTTGACCACACCTGCTGATGACCTCCAGCACCTGACCTGTGCCTTCCCTGTTTATTACTTCCTCCAGCCAGGACTCTCCTGGCAGCATCTTGTAAAAGATGAGTGATGGGAGACAAGGCAGGATTCCCTGCAGCTTCAGGTCAGCTGTTAATTATAAGTGTTGCTATGTGTAGGTTTTGCCCAAGAAGCTGGGAAAACAAAGATTAAACTATATTCCAGACATGTGTATATAATTTCGAAGATAAAAGGACCAATGGGCAAATGATTTCTACTAGACGACAGGCAACTGACTCAGCCAGGGAAGTGAGCCATCCTAGGGAGTATGAATTTTATCCTAGAGGCAATAGATAGGTATTTTAAGCAGATATATGATTACAGTTGCTGTTAGGAGAAGTAAGACTGAAGGCAGAGGTGGATTAGAGGTGAGTGTCACAGTCCAAACCAAGATATTATCAGGGTCTGAACCAGGGCAGTGACAGTGGGAGAGGAAGAGTTCAAATCTAAGCATAAGGTTTGAGAAGGCAGAGGGGTCATGAATTTTGTTTGCTGTTCAAGGGAACATAAGTCCTCAGTCAGAAATTGGATACGTGAATTCAAAAACTTTGGGTTTGTTGGGCACAGTGGCACAAGTCTAATCCCAGTTACTTCAGGGAGGGGAGGCAGGGGGATTACAAATTGGAGCCCAGCCTGGGCAACTTAGCAAGACTGTCTCAAAATAAAAAATTAAAAGGGCTGGGGATATAATTCAGTGGTAAAGTGCACCTGGGTTCAATTCTCTGTATCTCTCTGCCCCCCTACAAAAAAGATTTCTATCTGGGCAAAGATGTGGGAGTCAACCAAACACAGAAAGCAAATGAAGCCTCCAGCATGGATAAGATTAACCAGGGAAAATGATACAGAATAAGGAACAACATTTTCTACAATTAACTTGAAATACCTTTTTCAGGAAAATCCTCTGGATGTGACTTTATATATGCAAACATGTCATGGTCCCTCACAGCATACATATAGTCTTGACGTTTTAAGAGAAAATAGCCAGCAAAAACAAAGGAAGTAACATATAGAAGCTGGCGGTGCAAACCTGAAATTCAAATGACAAATCCCAAAACAAGCAAATCAGTCAATATGCATATAGAATTACATTTTAACATTTTAGAGACCTAATTTATTGTTATGGTATTTCTTCTATCATTCTTTAAAAAAAAAAAAAAAAACAAAAAACAGGGCTGGGGATGTAGCTCAGTTGGTAGAGTGCTTGCCTTGCAAACACAAGGCCCTGGGTTTAATCCCCAGCACTGCAAAAAAAAGAAAAAAAAAAAAAAAAAAAAGAAAAAAAAAGTTAAAAAATCCCAAACAAACAAAAAACAAAACTTTTCTATATAGCTATTGTGAAGAGTCTCAACCAAAACTGACCTTGAGCCATCCGCCATCTTCTTAAAGAAATCTGGTAATTATGAAAAGCAACACTAAATCTGCAAACATGCCAGGCATGGTGGTGCAAGCCTGTAATCCCAGCAGCTCGGGAGGCTGAGGCACTAAGCAACTCAGTGAGACTGTTTCTAAATAAAATATCAAATAGGGCTGGAGATGTAGATCAGTGGTTGAGTGCTCCTGAGTTCAATCCCCAGTAATGTCCCCCACCAAAATCCCCAAAACAAAACAGAAAACCCAAAAAACAAACCCTGCAAATATATCCTAAGATTTTTTAAAAAATATATTTTAGTTGTCAATGGACCTTTATTTTATTTATATGTGCTCAGGATTGAACCCAGGACCTCACACATGCTAGGCAAGTGCTCTTCCACTAAGCGTAAGCCCCAGATCCCCCATTACCCAAGATTTTTTTTTTTTTTTGGAACCGGGGATCGAACTCAGGTGCACTTAGCCACTGAGCCAGATCCCCAGCCCTATTTTGTATTTTATTTAGAGACAGGGTCTCACTGAGTTGCTCAGGGCCTCGCTAAGTTGCTGAGGCTGGCTTTGAACTCGCGATCCTCCTGCCTCAGCCTCCCGAGTTGTTGGGATTACAGGCGTGCACCACCGCGCCCGGCTTACCCAAGATTTTTAAACTCAAGTTTTATAAAATACTTAATGGAAGAGGGCAGATAAGTATAAAATCCTGAATCCTGAATTAAGAAAGGGGGGAGAAAAAAAGGGGGAGAATAAAAGGGCTGGGGATATAGCTCAGTTGGTAGAGTGCTTGCCTTATAGGAAAAGGCCCATGGGTTCAATCCCCAGCACCACCAAAAAAACAAAACAAAACAAAACCAAAAAACCTACTTAATTTTCAATAAGTTAACTTTAAGCCTAAATAAACTTGTATTCGAGGGCTTGTTCAGAATGTGATAAGACAGAGGTAAAGTCTACAAATGGTATAAAAGCAATAAGTAATCTGGTTTGTCTGTATATCCCAATTTATATTTGAATATAAATATATTTATATGTGAATATAAATATAAATATTCTTGGTCACTAAACAGCTATGCTACAGTTTAAAAACTATTTAAAAAGACTCTAACAGCTTTTACTGCAGTGGTTCAAGTTAGTATTTCATCCAACACTCACCAACCTCAAACCATCATCTTCTATAAAACAGATCCAAGAAGTTCAAACACAAAAACTAATGCACACTAGCAAATGTGGCAAAAAAGTTTGCTGTTCTTTGTTTTCCTATAAATTTTAAGGCAAACACTAAGATATGACTCCAAAGATGGGATCATGGCAGCAGATGCTATAAGCATACTCTTCAAGTCCTTCTTAAGTGTAACAGACCTGAAAGAACTCTGGAGTTAAGGTCAGCATTGAGCCTCCAAACTACATGGCATAGCACTGCATATGATGATGTTATCGTCTGAACATCCATAGGTTTAGGCTTTATTCTGTTGCTACTGAGCTTTTCACTAAGTTTTAATCTGGCATCCAACATTCTTTTTAAATCTTTTTGCAGCTGATGTCCAAAATCCTGAAAACTGTCAAAATTGTCAATCCCTGAACAATGCCTAAAAGAAGGCAGATGACATATAGTGATGGGACAATTCTGTATTACTTCACCAACAACATCCAAGGTGGATTCCATGAGGTCTGGGTTGGCAAACTCTGGGTAAAAGAATATTTCAGGTCCTAGGAACCTCTCATAACCAAAATCTGTAATGAATTTCTTCTGATTGATCACAGATACCCAAGTACTATTTGATCCACTTCCAGGGATCCGAGTCATACTTAGCAAATTCCTTGACTATTGCAGGACAAATGTAACTGCATTTCTCGTTAAAGGCTGCTGTAGTTCCCAATGACTGCTCAGGAAGGATTCTTAACATCTTGTTCCCTTAGCAGCTGTTGAATGAAAATATATAATATCTCTACCTGCAATCAAGATGTGTTTGATGGCAGTTTCTAATTACATAACCTCCTGCCACGGGTGACAATATTTCTACTGTCAATAACTATGCCCATTAGCATATGCTCACCAACTTGTCAAGATATCCAAGAGGCTGCTAAAGACAGCACTGCCTGAACTGCAATCTAGATAGACTGTCTCTTTTGTAGACAGACTCTTGAAACATTAAATGATTCAAACATAATTTCTACAAGATACTTCCTATTTTCTGGTGTATTCAGTGGAGGTCTGTCATTAAAAAATAATGGTCCTCAGGTTCAGCTCAAAGATATTTAAAAACTTCTAGTTCCATGAACCTTTCCATAAGACCCCAGTCCTCAATGATTCCTTGTCATATTGGCCACTTTGGAGTACAGGCAGGCTGAGGGTTTCATTCCCTATGAAAAAGTCAAGGTCACCAACATCCCTCAACCACGCTCCTTTGCAGATTCTGATGGCAACATACAACAGAACAATGAACTATGTCTCAGTGTTACCTGAGTAGCCAAATTTGGTACACCTAGGAAGCACAAGGCTTCCGTGTCATAGTCCACCACACAGGGAGGCAGGGAGCCTGCTATGCTTGGGAAGCATGACACCATTCCATCTCACCCTCAGTAGTAGTATACACACTAAGACAAAATACATAAAAAGTACTTTGGAAAATACGGGAAGCAATTAAAATACAAAATACTGGGGCTGAGGTTGTGGCTCAGTAGCAGAGCACTTGCCTAGCATGCATGAGGCACTGGGTTCGATCCTTAGCACCACATACAAATAAATGAATAAAATAAAGGTCCATCAACTCAGGGGCACTCGGCCACTGAGCCACATCCCCAGCCCTATTTTGTATTTTATTTAGAGACAGGGTCTCACTGAGTTGCTTAGGGCCTCACTAAGTTGCTGAGGCTGGCTTTGAACTCACGATCCTCCTGCCTCTGCCTCCCAAGTGCTGGGATTACAGGCGTGTGCCACCGCATCCCGCCACAATTTGGTTTTTAATAGATATGGCCATCTGGTCTATAAATATTTTGAGAATTGGCACAATGGTTTATACTTTCTTGTAATCTATATAAACTTATGTGTTCAGTGAGGTTTTTTTTTTTTTTTTTTGTATGGGGATTGAATCCAGGGGAACTCAACCACTGAACCACATCCCCAGCCCTTTTTTATTTTGAAAAAGGTCTTGCTACCTTGCTTAGGGCCTTGCTAAATTGCTAAGGCTTGCTTTAAACATGAGATCCTCCTGCCTCAGCCTCCTGAACTGCTGGGATTACAGGTGAACACTGTGCCTGGCTCAATAGTATTTGTACTGTATTTTAGTCTGCTATATGTTAGGCACTAAGCTAGACAAAATAAAATATGCATTAATAAATGCTGTTGAGGATGACAACTCCAATAGTCTTCAACAACTAAATTTTCCAAAGCAATTTTGGAAAATTCAGGGAACTCAGTTAATTACTTTATAAATGTTAAGTACTTTATAAATGTTATCTTGTTTTCACAGTTAGAAAACTTCCTTAGAATTAAATGGCAAGTAGAGTGACGATGGTGTCAAGCCCCAAAGATTATGCTCTTAACTAATATGTTCTTCTGTTGCCCAGAACAGTTAGACAATGAAGTGAGATTAAGTGGTACATATTTCATAATTCTGCCACCTTTATTTCCTCTGGAACAGTCTTCCTTCATCTGTACCTTCTATGTGCTCCCAAAGAACTCCCTGTCCACCCACCTCTATCAGAACACGTGTCTATCACACTGAAACCAGTAATGGACTATTAACTTGTTTGCTTCCCTGACTTGACTAGGAACTTAGGAAAGAGGACAGTATTCCTTACCCCATGTACCCAGTATGTAATCCAGTGTCTTAGAAAAATTCAGTGTTGAATAAATATATGGTAAACTGCACAACAAAAGCAAAGGCAAAGGGAACCTCACTCAGCTCCTGCTATGTGTCAGGTATTTTACCTAAGTTCTCTAAGTTCAGCCTCGTAATCAAAACTAAGTTCAAAGGCATCTCTTTAAAAGTTTCTCTTCTCTTTTCCCTTTGGAAATCCATAGTTCTTGGCACAGCTACTGTGTCAGGTATTATCAAGATAGTTTATGACAAGAGGCCAGTAACATACTACTAGAAAATACAGGCTGCTGGTTACTGAGAGTTTCAAAGTGTGGGTCCCCAAACTAGCAGATGTAACTGTTACCTGGGAGCTTGCAAACAACATTAGGAGCCTCCCCAGACCTTATCAATCAGAGTCAGCATTTTAACACGATCCCTAGATTATTCTTACGGTCATTAAGTCTGAGAAGCACTGGTTGCAATACACTCTGAGGTCTAAAAACAAGCCTATGCTACTTACTAACCATGTGACCTTGGGCAAGCTGCTTTAACCTCTTGGAAGCTGTTTTCTCTTTTGAGGATAATATCTCCTCAAAAATTTTCTGAGATCTAAATGCTATAATGTCCACAGCATTCGATAATGTATGACATAGAGTGAACGCTCATTTTTACACAAAGCACAGCGCGAATTGAGAGGAACAGTCTCAGGTCCTTCAGACTCACTGTGGGGTCACGGATAAGTCCCTGTTTTCACTGTCAGTTCCTTCAAGTGAAAAATGACAATCTGGCTTCGCCCGATTCCAAAGAGCTAACCTGGCAGACAGCCCAGGGAAACGAGGAGCGACCAGCTAGGCGAAAAGGCCCAGAAAAACATAAAGCACCACAGGTAGGCCTATAGTGAAGCGGCCCACAGGTCTGCGAACCCCTCTCCTCCTGGCAGACCCCGCCCGCGCAGCCCTCACCCGCGGATATCACCGGCCTCCGCCGGAGCGCGTTATCAAGCAGGCCGGAGCAGTAGCCCAGGAAGCCGATGTAGAGAAGCCGCGGGTCAGTCATTTTGGGCGGGGGCAGGCGCCGAGCCTCATCTGGCAGGAACTGTAAGGGCACTCGGCCCGGTCGGTTGTCCATCATGGTGATGCCGTTTCTACTTGAGGCCTGGCCTCGGACCTCCAACTACAAGGAAAACCACCACGACCACTGCCGGGGCCTAAGCAGCGAGCGTTCTCCTCCGAGTACGGGGCTGAAGGGCATGGCGCACGGCGGTGCAGCGCCCAAACATTTCCCGGTGCGTGCTACCGCCGGAACCCCGCACGTAAGGTTCCGGTCCACTAAATGGCCCACGCGGGCGGTCAGCTGGTACTAATTGGGCTGGTGATAGTGGAGTGGTGATGGTGGTGGCGGCTTGGACCACCGGGTGGAGGAGTATACCAAACAAGCCAAACTGCACGAAGACCAGGAGACATTGACCCCCCCACACACACTCCTCCACCGGAAATTGCCTCTCCCTGCCCCTGTCCCTGGATATCTCAGCAAAGATTTATTTTTGCATCCAACACCCATACATGGGCAGAATGGATAGTATTGAGAAATGTCAATAAGTGCAATCCCATAAAAGTTCGTTTTCTAGGTTACTAGCTGTTCTTTCGCACAGATACACCCTCCAAAGCCTAAAATTAATGTCCAGCCAGCAATAAAGAATTCAGAGAACCCCAGGATCACTTAGTCTGTTATTGAAATTCAGCTTCGATGGCACACTTTAAAATGTTTCAGGGGTCTTCAGGTCCTTGCTTATAGCTGAGGGAGGAGGTATTCTCTAAATACTTGAGGAATGAACGAAAGAGGGAATCTGTAACATTCTAAGAAATCACTCAGTCTCTGTTTATAGATCTCTAATAAGGGGGAGTTTACATGTTTGAACAACTTCCTCTTTAAAAAGTCCTTCCTGATACTGAGCAAAAATGTCTTCTTTTTTATCCATTCGTTAGTGACATTCAACATTTTATTCAGGAGAATGCTGATTTAACCAGAGATCAGTGCAAAGGTGTATGCACCAAAGGTATTGATTTCCTAAGTGAAAGAGTTAAATACCAGCCGAAAGCAATTAGATGAGAATTGAGGTGTAGCTCAGTGGTAGACCCTTGCCTAGCATTCAGGAGGCCTTGGTTCCATCTAAAGATTATTGAATGGAGAGTATATTGGAAATTTCAGAAGTTCACACCCTTTGGCTCAGTAATTACAGGTCTGAGAATCTGTCTCTTAAAAATGGTATGACAACATGAAAAAAATCATTTTTGAGCTGGGGTATTTTAACCACAGTCCCCAATAATCTCCATACAGTCCCCAATAATCTCCATCCAATCCCCATTATGGGGGATTGAATTCAGGGCCTTGTGTATATAAGTGTTCTACCATTGAGCTACATCCCCAGTTCTTTTTATTTTATTTTGAGACAGGGCCACCAAATTGCCCAGGCTGTCCTTGAACTTGCAATATCCTTCCTGAGCCTCCCCAGTAGCTGGGATTACAGATGTGGGTATTTCTGTTTAAATTACATCAAAAGGCCAGGTGTGGTGACATGTGCCTGTAATCCCAGTGACTCAGGAGGCTGAGGCAGGTGGATTTCAAGTTTGAGGCCAAACTCAGCAATTTTGTGAGACTCTGTCTCAAAAAAAAAAAAAAAAAAAAAAAACCTCACAAAAATGAATCTTCCCAAAATGTTCTCCAGAAAAATTACTATTATTCTTGAATGTATAAACAAAGGCTCAGCTTCTAGGTAAAACTTAGCTTTGGGACTGGAGGTGTAGCTCAACTGGGAGACCATTTGCCTAGCATGCTTAGGAGGGGGTGACATGGGTTGATGGATGGTGGGAATAGGGAGCAGGTTGGGATGAGTGGGAGGAGGCTTATTGTGAGCAAGGGGCTCCATAGCAGCCCCAGCACATCCCTCCCACATTCCTCTGGGCCCATTCTGGACTCTGTGTGCATGCTTTACTTAGTATTGAACCCAGGGTCCTTTACCATTGAGCTATATTCCCAGTCTTTTGATTTTATATTTCAAGACAGGGTCTTGTTAAGTTGTTGAGGATCATGCTCCATAAATTGCTGGAATTGCAGGCATGCATCACTGTGTCTGGCTTTTTTTTTTTTTTTTTTTTAAGAAATTTAACAGTGGTGCATGCCTGTAATTCCAACAGTTTGGGAGCTGAGGCAGGAGGATCACAAGTTTAAAGTCAGCCTCAGCAACTTAGGCCCTAAGCAACTAAGACTCTGTTTCAAAATTTTTAAATAATACAATAGAAAGGGCTAGGGATGTGGCTCATTAGTTAAGCACTTCTTTGTTCAGTCCCTGGCACAAAAGAAGGAGGAAAAGGAGGGGGAGGGGGAGGGGGAGGGGGAGGGGGAGGGGGAAGAGGAAGAAAAGAAAACAATTTAAGATACAAAAAATAATGAAGAACAATGTAACAAATATTCTATCTCCCAGAATTAATAACTGTTAACACTTAATCCTATTTGTTTTTAGACCCCTACCCATGCCTTTTTTTAATGTTTATTTTTGTAAAGCATTCTTTTTTAACCTTTATTTTACTTATTTATTTTTATATGGTGTTGAGGATCGAAACCAGTGCCTCACACGTCCTAGGCAAGTGCTCTACCACTGAGTCACAACCCCAGCCCCTATGCCTTCTCAAAGGAAATAAAACACTACAGATAAAATAAAAGTTCCTCTTCCCTTTTTCCCTGGAGCAATGGAACTGAGGAAAAATTTGAAAAAATCGTTTAGATTACTTGCTTCTGGTTGACTTTAAAAATCACTGGAGGTTACTATAGGTAACATCTCTGACATGTATGATAGTAATAGTTGCCTAGGTTACTTTTCAGGGACTCAAAAGGCCATTTTTTTGTCAAAACTATTTACTCTTGGCCTGCATAGATGTCTGATGGGTGATCTTTTGACATTAGACCAAAAACTCTACTCTCAGATTTAGACAGCTAAGCTAGCTCTCGTTCTTTTTTTTTTTTTTTAAGATGTTGCTAGATCTTTATTTTATTCATTTATTTATGTGTGGTGCTGAGAATTGAACCCAGTGTTTCACATATGCTAGGCAAGTGCTCTACCACTGAGCCACAACCTCAGCCCTATCCTTGCTTTGTTTTAGTTTGGTGGTGCTGGACATGCTAGGCAAGCGCTCTATCACTGAGCTATACCCCCAGCCCATGATGTAAATTCTGGACCAAAAGTTTTTCGTGTAACTGGGTTTACAGGTGTGCACCACCGTGCGAGGCTCATTGTAGTTTAGATTTGCATTTCTCCTATGATTAGTGAGGTTGAGCATCTTTTCAGATTCTTGTGGGTCATTTGTTTATCTTCTTTGAAGAATCGTTTATTCAATTTCATTGCCCATTGTTAAATCATGTCATTTGTTTTTATTGTTGTAGAGTTGTAGAAGTTACTTATACTTTGTGGATATTAACCCCTTATCAGATATATGATTTGCAAATATTTTCACCCATCCTATGGGCTACCTTTTCACTCTGTTGATTGCTTCCTTTGATGTACAGAGACTTTAAAGTTTGCGGTAGTTTCATTTGTCTATTTTTGCTTTTGTGGCTTATGTTTTGGTGTCATGTAAAAAAAAATCAATGCCAAATCCAATGCCATGAAAAATTTCCTGGTTTTTTTCCCTAGGAGTTTTAATTTTAGGTCTTATGTTTAGGTCATCAGTCCATTTTAGTTTTTGTATATGGTATACAAAAAGGTTATACAAAAAGGAAGGTTAAAATTCTGATGTAGTAACAATAAATGTTGACAAGGATGTGGGGAAAAAAGTTCACTCATACATTGCTGGTGGGACTGCAAATCGGGGCAACCACTATGGAAAGCAGTATGGGCATTCCTCAGAAACTTGAAATGGAACCACCATTTGACCCAGTCATCCCACTCCTAGGTTTATACCCAAAGGACTTAAAATCAGCACACTACAGTGATACAGCCACATCAATGTTTATAGCAGCTCAATTCACAATAGCTAAACTATGGAACCAACCTCGGTGCCCTTCAAGAGATGAACGGATAAAGATGTGGTATATACACAATGGAATATTACTCAGCTTTAAAGAAGAATGAAATTATGGCGTTTGCCTGTAAATGGATAGAGTTGGAGAATATTATGCTAAGTGAAATAAACCAATCCAAAAGAACCAAAGGCAAAAAGTTTCCTCTGATTTGTGGATGGTAATTCACAATAAGGGAGGAGGGAAGAATAGACGTAATTTGGACCAGACAGAGGGGAGTGAAGGGACGGGAAGGGGCATGGGGGTAGGAATGACAGTAGAATGAATAGGACATTATTACCCTATGTGCATATATGATTATTACATCATATACAACCAGATGAATGCAAAATGCATAGTACTGTCATGTATAACTAATTAGAACATCTCTATACATATATATGTGTATGTATATATGTATGGAAAAAAAATTTGGATGCAGTGAGCTGGGGGTGAAGCGTAGTGGTAGAGTCCTGGTGCCTGCAAGGTCCTGAGTTCAATCCCTACCACAGCACACACACAAATCTGGATGTAGTAAAATCTGTTAATCTAATCTTTTTCTTTAGGATTTGTTTGGTTTCTTCAATTCTTTCCCAAACTCCTAAATTTTCTTTTGGGAATTTCATAATTTTCATCCATTGTGCTCTCTCTTCACAGCTCCCCCTTCACTGATGCTCACAACCAGCTCAAGTGGCAGCTGCAGGGAACTCCAACCCCTGGAATGCCAACATGTTCTTCATGGAAGACCCAGTGAGGAGCCCGCTGGGACCCCTGGGAAGAATAGGCAGAGGATGAGGACCTCAAGGATAATGGGATAACAAATAAAGACGAAGAAGAGGACTGGGGATATAGCTCAGTTGGTAGAGTGATTGCAACTGCAAGGCCCTGGGTTCAATCCCCAGCATGCGGGGGGGGGAAAAAAAAAAAAGAGGAAGCAGAAAAGAAAAAAAATATCAGGAAGATAAAAGATGAAAGAATAGCAACAGAAGGCAAGAAGAAATTAAAAAGAGGTTAGAAGAACCTGAAAACCTAAAGTCAAACACCAGAAGAACAATTAATAGATATCCAAACTGTACCTTCAGAAATTACAAGAAGAGTTAGACCTTGAATTAGCAAAGGACACTTTCGGTGTTAATAGAAGTTTATGGAGTAGATGCTATGAACCCATTTTCTTTTTTTTAAGTTTTTTGTAAAGTTTTATTTAAAAGATATGTTCAAATCCAATCACCTTAGCATACCATACAAAATGCTTCTTAAAGATTGCAACATAATGAAATCCAATTATTAACCCAACTATGTTTTAACATGCTCTGATCCTTTAGCAGGCCTTCCAATGAAGGAATTACAACCCAAGACAACACTGACCCATATATGAGAATCTCTTCACCTGGAGGCACTAGAACAACCACTTTCCCAGCATCTTCACAGAAGTGTGTGTCTATTTTTTTTTGATAGAATCTTATTTATTTCTGATCATAAGTAAATTTTTTTAAATTTTTTAAATTTTTTTATTCACACAGTTCATATAATCTTACATATGCATAGGGTAATGCTGTCTATCTCAGTCTACTATTTTTCCTTCCCCCATCCCCTCCCGTCCCATTTTCCTCCACACCATCCATACTTCCTCCATTCTTTCCTATTCCCCCCATAACCCCCGCCCCCCACCCCCGTTATGTATCAGCATCCACTGATCAGAGAAAACATTCGGCCTTTGGTTTTGGGGGCTTGGCTTATTTCACTTAGCATGATATTCTCCAACTCCACCCATTTATCAGCAAATACCATAATTTTATTCTTTTTTATGGCTGAGTAATATTCCATTGTGTGTATACACACCACAGTTTCTTTATCCATTCTTCAATTGAAGGGCATTTAGGTTGGTTCCACAATCTAGCGATTGTGAATTGAGCAGCTATGAACATAGATGTGGCTGCATCCCTATACTTTGCTGATTTTAAGACCTTTGGGTATAAACTGAGGAGTGGGGTAGCTGGGTCAAATGGTGTATCCATTCCAAGTTTTTTGAGGAATCTCCATACTGCTTTCCAGAGTGGCTGCACCAATTTGCAACTCCACCAGCAATGTACAAGTGTGCCTTTTTCCCCACATCCTCGCCAACACTTGTTATTGCTTGTATTCTTGATAATAGACATTCTAATTAGAGTTAGATGAAATCTTAGGGTAGTTTTAATTTGCATTTCTCTAATCACTAGAGATGATGAGCACTTTTTTATATATTTGTTAATCACCTGTATATCCTCTTCTGTGAAGTGTCTGCCCAGTTCCTTAGCCCAGTTACTGATTGGGCTCTTTGCATTTTTGGTATAAAGTTTTATAAATTCTTTATAAATTTTGGAGATCAGTGCTCTGTCTGAAGTGTGTGTGGAAAAGATTTTTTCCCACTCTGTAGGCTCTCTTTTCACATTCTTGATTGTTTCTTCTGCTGAGAAAAAGGTTTTTAGTTTGAATCTGTCCCATTTATTGATTCTTCCTTTTATTTCTTGTGCTCTGGTGGTCATGTTGAGAAAGTCTGGTCCTAAGCCAATATGAAGAAGATTCAGGCCTACTATTTCTTCTATTTGGCTAAGAGTCTCAGGTCTAATTCCTAGATCCTTGATCCATTTTGAGTTGAGTTTTGTACAGGGGAGAGATAGGGGTTTAATTTCATTTTATTGCATATGGATTTCCAGTTTTGCCAGCACCATTTGTTGAAGAGGCTATCTTTTCTCCACTGCATGTTTTTGGCACCTTCGTCTAGTATGAGATATCTGTACTTACGTGGGTTTGTCTCTGGGTCCTCTATTCTGTACCATTGGTCTATCTGTCTATCTTGGTGTCAATACCATGCTGTTTTTATCACTATTGCTCTATAGTAGAGTTTAAGGTCTGGTATTGTGATACCTCCTGCGTCATTCTTCCTGCCCAGGATTGTTTTGGCTATTCTGGGTCTTTTGTTCTTCCATATGAATTTCATGATTGGTTTTTCTATTTCTGTGAGGAATGTCATAGGAATTTTTATTGGAATTGTGTTAAATTTGTATAGCATCTTTGGAAGTATGGCCATTTTGATTATATTGATTCTGCCTATCCAAGAACATGGAAGATCTTTCCATCTTCTAAGGTCTTCCTCAATTTCTTTCTTTAATGTTCTGTAGTTTTCATTGTAGAGGTTTTTTTTACTCTTTTGTTAGATTGATTCCCAAATATTTTATTTTGTTTGAGGCAATTTTGAATGGAGTTGTTTTCCACAATTCACTTTCAGATGATCCATCGCTTACATAGATAAATGCATTTGATTTATGTGTGTTTATTTTATATCTTGCTATCTTGCTAAATTCATTAATTAGGTCTAAAAGTTTCCTGGTGGAGTTATTTGGATTCTCTAAATATAGGATCATGTCATCAGCAAATAGTGACAGCTTGAGTTCTTCTTTTCCCATTTGTATACCTTTAATTTCTGTGATATGTCTAATTGCTCTGGCTAGCATTTCCAGCACAATGTTGAATAGAAGTGGTGACAGTGGGCATCCCAGTTTTTAAAGGGAATGCTTTCAGTTTTTCTCCATTAAGAATGATGTTGGCAGTGGGCTTAGCATAAATAGCCTTTACAATGTTCAGGTATATTCCTACCATCCCTATTTTTTCTAGTGTTTTGAGCATGAAGGGGTGTTGTATTTTGTTAAATGCTTTCTCAGCATCTATTGAAATAATCATATGATTCTTAACCTTAAATCTATTGATGTGATGAATTACATTTATTGATTTCCAGATGTTGAACCAACCTTGCATCCCTGGGATAAACCCCACTTGATCGGAGTGCACTATCTTCTTGATATGTTTTTGTAAGTGATTTGCCAGAATTTTGTTGAGGATTTTAGCATCTATATTCATCAGAGATATTGGCCTAATGTTTTCTTTTCTAGATGTGTCTTTGTCTGGTTTTGGTATCAGAGTGATACTAGCTTTATAGAATGAATTTGGAAGGGTTCCCTCCTTTTCTGTTTCATGAAATACTTTCAGGAGTATTGGTATAAGTTCTTTGAAGGTCTTGTAGAACTCAGCTGAGAATCCATCTGGTCCTGGGCTTTTCTTGGTTGGTAGGCTTTTGATGGCTTCTTCTATTTCATTGCTTGAAATTGATCTGTTTAAATTGTGTATGTCCTCCTGGTTCAGTTTGGGAGGATCATATGTCTCTAGGAATTTGTCGATGTCTTCAAGATTTTCTATTTTTTTGGAGTATAGGTTTTCAAAGTAGCTTCTAATTATGTTTTGTATTTCAATGGTGTCTGTTGTGATATTTCCTTTCTAATCACAAATTTTAGTAACTTGAGTTTCCTCTCTCCTTCTCTTTGTTAGTGTGGCTAAGCGTCTATCTATTTTGTTTACTTTTTCAAAGAACCAACTTTTTGTTTTGTCAATTTTTTGAATTGTTTCTTTTTTTTCAATTTCATTGATTTCAGCTCTGATTTTGATTATTTCCTGTCTTCTACTACTTATGGTGATGAACTGTTCCTCTTTTTCTAGGGTTTTGAGATGTAAGGTTAGGTCGTTGAGTTGTTGACTTTTTATTCTTTTCTTGAATGCACTCAATGCAATGAATTTTCCTCTTAGTACTGCTTTCATAGTGTCCCAGAGATTTTGATATGTTGTATCATCATTCTCATTTACCTCTAAGAATTTTTTTATCTCCTCCCTGATGTTTTCTGTTATCCATGCTTCATTCAATAGCATATTATTTAGTCTCCAGGTGTTGGACTAGTTTCTGTTTTTTCTTTTGTCATTGATTTCTAATTTCATTCCATTATGATCCAACAGAATACAAGGTAATATCTCTACTTTTTTGCATTCACTGAGGGCTGCTTTGTGGCATAACATATGGTCTATTTTAGAGAAGGAGCCATGTGCTGCTGAGAAGAAAGTGTATTCACTCATTGATGGATGGAATATTCTATATATGTCTGTTAAGTCTAAGTTATTCATTGTGTTATTGAGCTCTATGGTTCCTTTGTTTAGTTTTTGTTTGGTAGATCTGTCCAGTGGTGACAGTGGTGTGTTAAAGTCACCCAGAATTATTGTGTTGTGGTCTATTTGATTCCTGTAATTGAGAAGGATTTGTTTGATGTACATGGATGGGCCATTGTTTGGGGCATAAATATTTATGATCGTTATATCTTCTTGATTTATGGTTCCCTTAAGCAGTATGTAATGTCCTTCTTTATCCCTTCTGACTAACTTCGGCTTGAGGTCCACTTTATCTAATATAAGGATGGAAGCCCCTGCTTTTTTACTAAGTCCGTGTGCATGGTAGGTTTTTTCCCATCCTTTCACCTTTAGTCTGTGAATGTCCTTTTCTTTGAGATGAGTCTCTTGAAGGCAACATATTTTTGGGTCTTTCTTTTTGATCCAGTCTGCCAGTCTATGTCTTTTAATTGACAAATTTAGGCCATTAACATTCAGGGTTATATTGAGATATGATTTCTATTCCCAGTCATTTTGGTTTAGATTTGGTTTTTAATGTGACTTGGTTTCTCCTTTAATTGGCTTTTCTTTTAGGATAGTTCCTCCCTTTGATGACTTACATTGTTGTTGTTCGTTTCTTCCTCATGGAATATCTTGCTGAGAATGTTCTGGAGTGCAGGCTTTCTATGTGTAAATTCCTTTAACTTTTGTTTGTCATGGAAGGATTTTATTTCATCTTCAAATCTGAAGGTTAGCTTTGCTGGATATAGGATTCTTTGTTGGCAGCCATGTTCTTTCAGAACTTGAAATATATTGTTTTAGGTCCTTCTAGCTTTTAGCGTCTGGGCTGAGAAATCTGCTGATATCCATATTGGTTTCCCCCTATATGTAATCTGTTTCTTTTCTCTCGCAGCCTTTAAAATCCTTTCTTTATTTTGTACATTAGGCATTTTCATTATAATGTGTCTTGGTGTGAAACAGCTGTAATTTTGTGCATTTGGTGTTCTACAAGCCTCCTGCAATTGAGTTTCCATTTCATTCTTCAGGTTTGGGAAATTTTCTGATATTATTTCATTGAATAGGTTGTTCATTCCTTTGGTTTGTATCTCTGTGCCTTCCTCAATCCCGATAATTCTTAAATTTGTCTTTTCGTGATATCCCATAGTTCTTGGAGGTTCCATTCATGATTTCTTACCATCTTCTCTGTTTGGGCAACTTTATTTTCAAGATTCAATATTTTGTCTTCATTGTCTGAGGTTCTGTCTTCTAAGTGATCTAGTCTGTTAGTGATGATTTCCATTGAGTGTTTAATTTGCTTTATTGTTTCCTTCATTTCAAGGATTTCTGTTTGGTTCTTTTTCAGAATCTCTATCTCTTTGTTGAGTTGATCTTTTGTTTCCTGTAGTTGCTCTTTCAGCTGCTTATTGGAATGGTCAATCATTGCCTGCACTTGCTCTTTTAACTCATCATTTGCTTCTTTGAACATTTTAGTCATGTATATTCTGAACTCCTATTCTGGCATTTCTTCTACCATGCTGTTATTGGATTCTATTCGTGTAGAATCTTGGTTTGTTTGGAACACTTTCCTCCCTTGTTTTTTCATGTTGTTCATGTATCTTCCCCTCTAACAATGCAGATCTAGGGTATTCTAGTTTCTGCCCTATAGGCTTATAGTGACCCTATAGTTTTCTGAAACCTCTTCTTTAAGGGGGGGAATCAATATTAGCAATACCCAGTACAGACAATATGCAGCTATAAACCACATAACCCCTACGAAGACTATTGTTACAGTAGTCTTTTTGTTATAATATTATTACAATATTGTCATAATAAACAGAGAGGATGAGTTCAATTATTATCTACAGTATAACAAACAGATTTGCAATGAGGAGTAAAGTTTCTAATGGAAGACAAAGAGATGAGGAGGGGTGTAGGCTGTAACTGTTAACAATGTAAGAAAAGAGTATGAAGAAGTTCTAGATTAGGAAGAGTGAAAGTGTAGTCAGAAGAAGTTGTTAGCATGAGAAAAGTGAGAAAAAGACCTTGAGGAAAGAGGTAAGCAAAAGAAAAGTAGAGAGCAAGAAAAGTAAAGAAATAAAAGTTTAAAAGTTATCTATTCAAACCTCCCAGTCATCAGTAGCCTGAAGCACGAGAGGTACCTGACAATGAGCTTCCAGTCTCCAGGGGGCATTTCAGGATGGGATTTGCCCCACCTAATGACAGTTTTCGTGGATAATCCAAGATGGCTGCACTGGCTTCCAAACATGTTGGCAAATGAAGAGATGCAGTGCAGGGCATGGGCACCAAGACTGTGTAGGGTGCAGTCAGTCTGGGCCCCTGGAGGTGGTGTGCTGTCAGTCAAGCCCGGGTCCTAGAGGCGGGGTGCTGTCAGTCCGGCTGGTTTTTTGTTTTTTGTTTCCCCCAAAATGGCGGCAGCCACAAGTAACCAAACTGGCGGGTACTGGGACAGTGAACTTCCAGGCAACAGCAGGCAGCTGGCGATCCACTGATGGTCCGCAGGCTCCACAAGCTACTGGTGAACAATAGGCAAATGAACCTCGGTTGGCGGGCGATGGGTAGGTGAAAGGTAGGCGATGGGCAGGCCAGAGGCAGGCAGACAGGCAAGTGACGGGTGATAGGCGGCAGTCAGTGAGCAATCTGCACTCAAATGTAGTCGCTACGCTGGTAGACTGCGGGTTGTTAGGGTCGAGAACCTACCGCCCGCGAAGGAAGACTCCAAGAGACCTTCTCATGCAACACACACAGGGTTTATTGTCCAAGCATGCTTGGGGCTCACTACATGTCCTAACAGCAGGACGGAGGCAGAGAGCCCCGAGCCAAAGTACGGCAAGCTTTTTATAACAATAAGCAAACGGGCAGTTTCCTTGGGTGAACAACTTATGGATTCACAGCTTATGGATTTACTAGCAATTTGGTGATGTTTACACAAGGTTAGCTGAGCAATTTATGGTTTCACTAACAACCTGGTGATGTTTACACAAGGTTAGCTCCCAAGCTCAGTTCCCCTTATCTGTCTTAGTCACAGAATTACAACAAGATGCTGGTGGGGGGTCTCATTATCTTTTCTGGGCCATTTTCTGGCTTCTTTTAGTTAACCCTCTCCTACCATTTAACTCTTTCATGTCCTTTATCCTGAGCGACTCTTACACGGGTGATCCTGGTAGACAGATGTGGTAAATAGCAGGGGATCAATGAGGGGTAAAGAGTGCTTCGCGGAGAAACAGATTTTCCTCTTTTCGAATCCTGAGTTACGGAGCGACAAGGAACGCAGCCTCCCTCTAGTCCGCCATCTTGGATCTGAGATGTGTGTCTATTTATTACAAAACCCAATTTTCTTCTTCATGATACCTGGCACATTCTCTCTCTTATGATATGGCACTACATATTCTCCCCAGGGAGAACTTAGATGTTGAAAAAGAAAATCAGTATGCTCTATCATAAATTGTATGAGCAGGGAAATCTTTTCTGTAAATTGAACTTACATTTTTGGACTGGAGGATGTAGTAAGCCAAAGGGTGCTTGGGGCAACACACACTTTAGGTTGTATTAATTTTATTTTCATTGTTCCCTTGATTCATAACACTGACCAGTTGATAACAGAGATTGGATGTGGAAATGCTTCTAGGAATATGACATAAAAAATCCTGGCAGTTGAGCTCCAGATGACCTTCCCACGCCAGTCCTCTCCACCTCCTCAAAATGCAGGGGTCATGTGGTCCACCATCTCTTGGTTTTCTGCCTCTTGGCTGACTTCAGGTAACCACTATTCCCTGCCCCCCCCCAACCCGCGTGCCTTCTTGGCTTGGGTTTTCTCCCTGACATGGGCAGCGAAAGCCAGCTGGGGGATCCCAGCAAGAGGAGCGGTGGCATGGGCAGTCAGGCACAGTGCTAGGGCCAGGAAAGCTGCCAGAGGCTAAGGATGCTGGCCCCGGGCCACTGCCTTAGGTGTGGAGGAGGCGCTCCAGGCCAGGTGGCCTTTGGGTGGCACGCAGCTGGGAAGACACGGGACTCACTGGTGCTTCCTGGAGGCTGGGGCCTCTGTGTCCCTCACATGCTGAAGAGAATGCCTATGAAGAACCCATTTTCAAGAGATAAAATTACACAATATGAAAAGTCAGTATATTATGCCAGTTTTTTGGGAGCCTTAGATCAAGATGTATTTCATTGAAACTGATGACTTGAAGGAGATAACCAATTCATTGACTGCTTTACAGTGAAAAATAAGCAAGAGAAGGCTGCAATGGAACAGCTTTCTCAGAGGTTTGGCATTTCGTTTTCTTTGAAAAGCAAGTTCAGTGAACTGCACCAGTTAACTACAATTTGGTAAAGTGTCATGTTAACAATTATGACATCTGCAATGTTTTATAAAGCAAAACATTTAATAAAATCACTATTGTGAGGCCTTTAAAAAAAGAATTTTACAATTTTCAAGATAGATTTCTTGGTACCAATCTTCTGTCTTGTACTCCCTGCTCCTGCATCTTTCTCCTCTCAGAAAATGGTGCCACTGTTCATACAGATTCGATGATCCAAAAGTCAAGTTCCTCTATGATTTTCCTACTCTCAGGCCCTGCGTCAAATCCATTTCCATGTCCTGTCAATTCCTCATCCAAATCCATCCACTCCTCCATCACACTGCTGCCACCCTTCTTCAAACTTCATGAACTCCATAAGGTAATGGGAATGATCTTTAAAAATATATACTAACTTTCTGGGAAAGGTGGCACACACCTATGATTCCAGCTGCTTGGGAGGCTGAGACAGGAGGAACACAAGTTCAAGGCCAGCTTCAGCAACTTAGTGAGAACCTGTCTCAAAAAATAAAAAGCGTTGGGGATTTAACTTAGGGATAGAGTGCCCCTGGGTTTAGTCCCTCATAACATGCATACCAGATTCTAATAAAGAAGAAGCAAAGAATATAAACAAGATTTCCGAAGAGAAAATACAAATGACTCAAAATATGAAAAGATTCTAACTTTCTCACGTAAGAGAAATGCAGTTAAAAATTATACTATCATTGGCAAAGATCTAAAAGAATGATGGAAGAATAAATTGGCAAATGAGTGGGGAAATAGGCATTCTCATGCATTGCCTGTGGAACATAGACTGGTGCCCCTTCTGTGACCAATTAGGCAACATCTATCAAAATTACAACGTAGCCAGGAGTGGTGGTACACACCTGTAATCCCAGCTACTTGGGAGGCTGAGGCAGAAGGATCACAAATTCAAGGCCAGCCTGGGTGAATAAAAAATAAATAAGAATAAAAAATAAAAAAGGGCTGAGGATGCATGAAGTTCAGTTGTATAGCACTCTGGGGTCAATCCTCAGTATTGCAGAAACAAACACCACCCCCCAAAAGAAACAAAAAACAAAATCAAAATCAAACCAAAAACAACTGCAAATAGCCTTCAACATAGAGATCCTGCTTTAAGAAATTTAATCTTTCATATACAATCCTTGCACATGCACAGAATGAAATATTGATGCATCATTACTCATACTTGAAAAACTGAAAACAACTTTAATGTCCATTAAGAGAAATCTTGAGGGCGGGGTTTGTAGTTCAGTGGTAGAGCACTTGCCTAGCATGTGTGAGGCACTGGGTTCGATATATATAAATTTTTAAAAAAGGTCCATCAACAACTAAATATATATATAAAAAAAGAGGAATCTGGACAAATTAGGGAACATCTTTACAATGGACTTTGCAGCGACACTCTAAAATGGTCTCCAATTATCTCTACCTCCTGGTGTTCATGTCCAGTGTAATACCTTCCTTTTCGGTGTGGCTGGAATGTGTGACTTCCTTTTAACATACAGAATGTAACGGTGATATCACTTTCCATGATTCCATTACATAAAATTATAACATCTCTCTCTCTGTCTTGCTGACTTTGATGAAGCTAGCTCCTACATAGTGATGACTCTGCAGAGAGGGCCACAAGGCTAGGAATTGAAGGTGGCACCCACCCAACAGGCAGCAAGAAACTTGAGGTCCTCAGTCCTACAACCCCTAAAGAACTGAATTCTGTCAATAACCATGTGAGTGTGGAAGCAGAGTCTTCTCCAGTCAAACCTGAGGTAAGCTGCCACAGCTCTGGGTAGCACCTTGATTGCAACTTTGTGAGAGATCCTGAAGTAGAGGACCCAGACAACCTGTGCCTGGACTCCTGACTTACAGAAATTGTGAGATAATAAATGTATTGTTTCCAGTCACTGTTTCTTATTCAGAAATAAATCATTAACATGGATACTATGTAGATGTTGAAATATTGCAATTTTTATACATACTGATAGAATGAACTCCAAAATATACTATGCACAAGTGAAGTCAAAATAGCATGCTTAGGGGCTGGAGATACAGCTCAGTTGGTAGAGTGCTTGCCTTGTAAGCACAAGGCCCTGTGTTCAATCCCCAGCACCGCAAAAAAAAAAAAAAAAAAAAAAAAAAAATAGCATGCTTAATGTTATCATTTGTGTGTGTGTGTGTGTGTGTATATTTATATATATATATCTCCAAGCATAGAAAATGTCTGGTATTTCTGGAATGATTACAAGAAATTGGTAACAATGGTTGCCTCTTTTCTATTATTTTTTTAGTTATAGATGGACACAATACCTTTATTTTATTTATATATGGTGCTGAAGAGCGAACCCAGTGCCTCACACATACTAGGAAGGTGCCCTACCCCTGAGCCACAACTCCAGCCCCAATGGTTGCCTTTCAATATGGAAACTGGATGGCACCTTCCCCATCCAACTATAGACACCTTTTGAAATTTATTTCAGTACATGAAACTAATCTGAAACCCTTTGGGTTCTTTGAATGGCCTAAAAGACCCTGCATGAGTTGGGCCCTGACTACTTCTTTAACTTGTACCTCTCTTCCTGGCTCTTAGAACCCTCTAATCACTAGAAAAGTTCCTCATGGGCAGGAATATATCTTTCTTATTTGCCTCTTGATCTCTAGCATCTACCACAGTGCATAGCACTCAATAAGAACTAATACATCAATAATGAATGAATTTGATTTGCAGTTTTAGGAAGGATTAAATGAGGTAATGCCTAGCACAAGACTTGGCATATAGTAGACACTCAATGGAAATGGACAAATATGGTATCTTCCCTTTTTGAATCAGTGAAATGGTTGTCATGGAAATGGGGGCTGAACCTCATTATGTATTGCATCAAAAACCAATAGGTGAGCCAGGTGTGGTGGCGCACGCCTGTAGTCCCAGCACCTGGGAGGCTGAGGCAGGAGGATCCCAAGTTCAAAGCCAGCCTCAGCAACTTAGCGAGGCCCTAGACAACTCAGTGAGACCCTGTCTCTAAATAAAATACAAATAGGGCTGGGGATGTGGCTCAGTGGTGGAGTGCACCTGGGTTCAATCCCCAGTACCAAAAAAAAAAAAAAAAACCAATAGGTGTGTCAGAGGAAAAATATTAAATCAGCATTAAGAATACCCTAACAAATATCTGCATGTATTAGAAGGGTTTAAGAGGTAGTGGATACTGCTTAATCAGTCATTTATTCTTTGTCAGGACAACTGTAAAAAATAGAACTGCTGAGGGACTCTTCTGGGAGCCTTTGTAGGATTCAGTGATTTTTTTTTTCACATATACCACTGTACAGAAATATAAATGATGGTCCTGTCCTTTTTGTGTATGTGTGGCATTGGAAATAGAACCCATAGTCTTGATCCCAAACCCTGGTCCTGTCCTTTTCAAGAATGGTTGTATATATACATTGATTTTATTTCTGACTCCTGAGTTTGAAAATCAGTACTGCTATTGATCTTTTAAAAATGTTGAATATGGGACCTATTTGTGAGAAACTAATGGTTATATTGATTCAAATTCTTGAGGTTTATAAAATAGTCTTAGCTGCCATTAGCACAGTAGCTTGTTTCTCCGAAGCACAAAGGGATAGAAGGGCCAAAAGCTATTTTTGCCACTGTCATTCTAGCAGTATAATTTCATTAAGCCGCTGAAGAACAAAATATTTTTTCAAAGGTCATATTTTAATGGAGCACTTTTCTCCCATTAACTGCAAACAGTTGTATGGACTATACAGAGGGAGCAATTCTGTAAGGTGCTGCAGTAATTCCTTCACTAAGTTTCCAGGTGGAAGTCATTAACAAGGAAAACCATACCAGTGCTAGGCTGGAAAGCAATCACATCTTCCTAGTGGTTCCTGCCCAGCTGTCCCTCATGGGGAAAGACACAGTGAACAAGAACACAAAGTCCCACCCATTTCTTTTCCTTCTTAAGTTTTGGTAAAAGCATATACATGAGATAGTAGGTAATAGGTTATGTATTTGGTCAAGTTTCAACAATAATCTTATCCTGTTCTTGATTTTGATTGATTCCATATTACAAAATATCCTGGAACAGTACTTTTATATATTTACTAACTTCTGAAACATAAGGATTTGTCGCTGACAAACACCTGCATCTCTACAAAGTTTAAAAACATTCGTGAATCTAAAATATAGTGCTTGGAAAATATACTGGGTTGTAGGCAGGAAATCTGGGTTCTAGTCTGTGTTGGCAGCAGTCAGTATTTCTATCTCCAGAGCCATTTTCCTCCTGATAATGTAAGGGGTTATCTTGTTTAAAGACTATCTTTGGACTTTGAACCCTGAGGTCAAAGGGAAATGCATATGTAACTTAATAGGTGAAATAGATCAAAACATTATTTTTTTTGGTGGAAGATGGGACAGAACCCAGAGGCTCTGAGGTAACTCTGAAAACCACCCTCCAGTACTTGCTCAACTCTCCATTCTGGAAACCCTTGCACCAGATGAGTTCTTCCAGTTGTCATCACATCACTTTCCCTCTACCTACTGAGGAGCCTATTAAACTTGGCCTTGTTGAGATGCATCCAAATTAATCTTCCACTTTAAAAAAAATTTTTTTGACTTGTATAACTGGTAAAAATGTGAGGAACTACACTTGGCCCTTCCTTTGTGCTAATGGTTGCACTAGTAATATTCAGGTTTTTTTTGGGGGGGGGGTAACTGGGGATTGAACCCAGGGCACTCCACCACTGAACCACATCCCCAGCCCTATTTTGTATTTTATTTAGAGATAGGGTCTCACTGAGTTGCTTAGGGCCTCACTAAATTGCTGAGGCTCGCTTTGAACTCGTGATCCTCCTGCCTCAGCCTCCCAAGTGCTGGGATTACAGGCGTGCGCCACCACGCCTGGCAACATTCAGGTTTTAATCATGTTGTGTAGTGCACTTTGTTCTTTCAACTGTGCCCAGCAATGGACTACCAAGACAAGTGTGATTTCCTGGGGACAGCAGGTAAAAAAGCACTTTCAACATGTATGAAAAAAAATTTTTTTAAATAAAAGAGAAAAATAAAGGAGGAAAAAAAAAAAAAGCACATTCAGGTATTAAAGTTGTTAATAGTAGAGGCAGATCCCTGGCACAGTGGGAACATTTGGTTGGGGATACTCAATTCTTAGGGTAGATGGGAGAGAAAAGATGCATGAAAGTAGCAAATAATATGTGTGTGTGCATATATATTTATATATATGTATATATATAAAACAATGCTTCAGAGTGTTTTAAATAATTTCTCAGTTCAAGAGATGATGACTCTGAGGCAAAGGATGGTTAAATAATTTTTTTTTAAGTGGAGGTAGGATTTCCAATCAGGCTGTAGGACTCCAGGGTTCCAATTTTTTTTTTTCTTTTTTTCTGTATTGAGGAATTGAACCCAGAGGTACTCTACCACTGAACTACATTCCCCAGCTCTTTTTATTTTGGGGGACAGTGATTTGCTAAATCACTGGGGCTGGCCTCAAACTTGCAATTCTTCTGCCTCAGCCTCCCAAGTAGCAGGGATTATAGGCATGCACCACGTACCTGCCTTTAGGACCACTATCTTATTCTTTGTAATGGGGATGGAACCTAAGGCCTTGCACATGCCAAGTAAGCACTCTACTATTGAGCCACTTCCCCAGCCCCCTAGGTTGAATCTTGAAGTATGTATAATCAGATGACAGTAGAAAAGGAAAGGAAGAAGCATGAATGAAAGGAAGCAGAGGTATAATACAGCATGGCACATGGGAATCTTATGTTGTTGGGAGAGTTGGACACAGGGTGCAGGGGAGAATGTGGTGAGGCTAGAGGAGGTATGTTTCTCTCTCCCTGTGGCCAAATCTCCATCTTTATCTCTGCAATAACAGACTCAAGAGAAGTCTGGGTAAACAGAATGGATTTAAAAGATGGAATAACTAGATTAGTATCCTAGGATGCCACTAACCTTGGACTTTCTCTGGTCTTAGGGGGTGGAGGGTAAATAAAATGTGTAAAAGTTCTGGTGTTGGCTAGATAAATGTTGGCTAAATTTGAATGTTCAGTATCAGGTGACCGGAGGTCCTGGATAAAAAGTATGTAGTGCTCTCAAGGAAGGGAGAAGAGGAGACAAATTTGCAAAACCTCTTTAGTTCATTCACACCAGAAAGTTTAAAGCAGCCCTTTCAAAATTGCAGTGCTTGCTATCAGAAAAAATGAGCTATACAACATGTCCTTAACTCAATGTAAGAGTAGCTGTGGTTTGTAGTCTGATGCATGGCCAAAGCAGTACGTTAAATAGTCCCCTGGCTTTGAATATTATAATTGCATAACTTTAATGGAAAAAACAAAACAAAACAAAACCCAAAACACAAACCAAATAAACAAAACCCTCCTGGAACAAGGTGTACAGAATGGGGATAGTACACCATCTGCTTGTGTGCATGCTAAATAGGAACATGTAGTAGCTGGTAACAATCCAGGAATATTCTGTATAGAAATAAAAAAAAGCCATTTTATTTATATTTCCTTCAGTAGAGGAGTCTAATTATCCTTTATATCCTGACAATGGTCAACACAGGTGACAAATAATTATGCTGTTAATCAGACTCTGTTTGCTTTCAGTAAACATAGCAGTCTGAATGATCTCAGACAATTTTAACAGAGGAAGATGAGGTTTTTTTTCAGATGTCTTTCCCTGCTTATGGAGGGGGCAAGTGGCTTCTCACCATGGTGACAATCAGGTTGCTAGGCTTGACAAGGCCAAGTATGGAAGAATGGTCCTCTAAACAGATCTACTGAAATAAATGGCTCATGCCACCAGCAACTTTCTTCAAGTTCTGATTAATTTCCCATGAAATAATTGCTTGGCCTATTTCCAAGCAGTTTCTCTATTCATTGCTTCTTTGTCTTGCTGACAGGAGGGCCAGTCAACACTGAAATATACAGTCTGAACCAAGCATATGTGATGCCCACTGCACAATACACTGAAGTCAGTAATAAAGGGATGAAGGGGTACTTCAGCTTCCAGGAGGTAAAAGGGAATACAAATTCACAGCAGACTTCCAGAGGCCCCAGGCCAAGGAGGTAGAAAGTTTCCATCCAATTAAAAAGAGGTTTTTCTTTTCTGAAGAAAAGGAGAGAAAAGATGAGTCATTCTGGTTTAGCAAACATTTCCCAGCTAAAGCTTTCCCACCTATACTGTTCTGATGTGAGTTATAGCCGAGGCTGAGGTCAAAATTTTCACATATTTTCACAATTAAATTTCACATATAGAAAAAATGATGATACACCATTACATTATCTTAACAATCCAAATTTACCCAATCATCTACCTATGCTGTCACTTAGCTGAAGTTGTTCACAGAAAATTAGCTCTGTGTTTAGAAGAGGGAAAGGGGCTGGATGCTGTGACACTAGAATAAAAATATGATAAATAATAACATAATCAAAAAAATTTTTTTGAAAATTTTGTAGTACTAGGGATTGAATCCAGGGGTACTTTACCACCAGGCTACATTTCCAGCCCTTTTAAATTTTGTATTTTGAGACAGGTATCACTTAGTTGCCAGGCTGGCCAGGAACCTGAGATCCTCCTGTGTCAGCCTCTTAAGTAGCTGGGGTTATAGGCTAACCAAGGCGCCCATTTGGAATTTCGAGTAAGTGGAATCATACAATATTTGTCTTTTTGTGTCTGGCTTCTTTCACTAAGCAGATTTATCAAAGTTCATCCATGTTGTAGCATGTACCCAAACTTCATTCCTTTGTCTGGCTAAATAAATTCCATTATAAGTATATACCAAATTTATTTATCCATTCATTCTGTTGATAGCCACCTGGGTGGGTTTGCATCTTTGGGTAAATAGTGTGCACATTTTCACAATGGTATACAAGTACATGCTTGAGTTCCTGTTTTCAATTCTCTTGGGTATATAACTAGGAGTAGAATTGCTGGGTCGCATGGTTATAATTGAGTTTTAAAATAATTATTAATTTTTATGGAGAGTCAAATATGATCCATAAGCAAACTTTAAAAAGTTATATACCTAATATTATATAAAGTTGCAAAAAGTTTCACCCATAAATCTGTAACAATTATTTTTCCATGGTACCAGGGATTGAACACAGGGCCTCACATATGCTAGCCAAGTGCTCTACCACTGAGTCACAGTCCCAGCCCCTTTTCTTCTCTTTTGAGACAGGGTTTCATTCAGTTGCTCAGGTTGGCCGTGAACTTGTGATCCACCAGCCTTTGTCTCCCTTAGTTGGGATTACAGGCCTGAACCAACACCCAGCATCTGTAACAATTTTTACATAGTATCTTTTAGTTTCCATCTGTACTTACATAATTTTATCCATAATGCATATTTACATTCCCTTTTTTGTTTGTGTGGTACTAGGGGTTGAGCCAGGGCCTTTTGCATGTTATGCAATTGCCCTACCACTAACTACATCCTCAGCCATTTACATTCCATGTTTTAGTTTTCATTTAAAACTTTAAGCTAAGTAGTCTCCCTCAAATACTTCCCCAAACTAAAGACACAAATATGCTGTCATGCCAGAATGACAGGATTATGGGTAATTTCTCACTCCACTTACCAAGTTTTTGTAATGTTATGTTACTGTTATAACTTAAAAATAAATTTTAAAGATTTATCTGACTACTTAGGAGTAAACATTTCAGAAGCATAAATATAATTTTAAATGTACTTTTTTTGATTACCTGAATAGAGTCTTCAGTGAAGAAATACTATATATGGTGAATAGTAACATGAGTAAGATTTTAATGGGAAGTTCTGTTTAAAAAACAAAAAAATGCAGATGATATTTTAGCTGGTAAGTGAAAGATTTATGACACTTAAGGCTATTTAAGCACATTAACAGTTAATTATGACAATAATGTTTTTGAGTTCACGCATTTTTGTGACATTCAGAGATACTTAAAATTAGGGGCAAATTAGGTTTTATTTAAGATAATGGATGACATCTCTCCTTCTGAGATGTTAGGATTGTTGAAATCAGAGAGTAATGATCTCTAGCCTTGACCAAAAGGGCACAATGTGTCAAATGCATCTAAAAAGAAACTGCTTACCTGGGGAAGTGAAGAGCAGAGGGAAGAGGGAATAATGTCCTGTTGTGGTCAGAATCAGAAAAATCGAAGCATCTCCTGCTTTTTCCACAGACAAAAGGCTAAAAATAAAAATTCTTATAATAATTCCTCAAAGTAACTGAAATTACAGTTGCAAAGAGCTTGAATAAACTGCTTCCATTATTACTCTTAGAACTGCTTAAGCATAAAATAAGTACAGATTTTTCTACAAGTCCAATTCAATTGAGAATAATGTTTTTTTGGTAGGAAAAGTTAAGTGACTGATAGAATGTACCAAATCAAATCAGGAAATATCCAAAAAAGAATCTGCTTCCCTTGAGTTACTGACTTCTCCAAAGAAAGGAATCTTGTGGGATTGGGAGCTGCCTAGTGGTAGTAGTCAGGGAAACAGGACTCAGAATTTCATTTCCAACACTATAGCTCATCTCTTAGATAATGCACTAAACCTTCAGTATGAATTCAGAATAATTCAGAATAAAGACATTAAAGTTTTGTTCTTTCTCTCTCTCTCTCTTTTTTTTTTTTTTTTTTTTTTTTCCAGGGATTTAACCCAGGGATGCATACCCACTGAGCCACATTGCTATCCCTGTTTATTTTTTATTTTGAGGCAAGGTCTCATTAAGTTGCTTAAGACCTCACTAAGTTGTTGAGGCTGGCTTTGAACATGTGATCCTCCTGCCTCAGCCTCCTGTGCTGTTGGGATTACAGGCATGTGCCACTGCATCCAGATTGCTCTACTTTTTAATCTGACAATTTCATGTTGCTAAACAAACCCAGAGAAGTCTTAAAAAGACCTGAAAACTTTGTTTAATATATATATATTTTTTTAGAGTTTTGAATGATTTCTCAAGATTTGGGAAAAACCTCAAGAAAAAAGGCTGATTCCATTATCATCTATCTATTGGGTTTCAATTATACATAAAATGGACACTACTATATTTAAAATGCTTCCTTTTAGCATAGCACAGTGAAAAGATACGAGATTTGGCATCAAAAGTTCAGAATGAAGTCCTAACTGCTACTTGCTAGCTGTGTGGTTTTGGATGATTCACACTCTCTGAGCCCCAGTTTCTATAGATGAAAGGGGATGATACCATTTATTCTAATTATCTTCTTTTTTCTGTTGGGGGGTGTTACCAGGGATTGAACTCAGGGGCACTTGACCACTGAGACACATCCCCAGCCATATCTTGTGTTTTATTTAGAGACAGGGTCTCACTGAGTTGCTTAGCACCTCGCTTTTGCTGAGGCTGGTTTTGAACTCGAGATTCTCCTGCCTCAGCCTCCAGAGCTGCTGGGATTACAGGTGTGTGCCACTGCACCTGGCTATTCTAATACCTTAGATTGTTGAGAGGCTCAAAAGGAAGAATGTAAAAAAAAAAAAAAAAAGAAAGAAAGAAAAAGAAAGAAATAATAAAATAAACAATACTGGAAAATCTAATTCTGTAATCTAAACATTACATAATTATTTCAGAATGGACTCAGTCCTTACTTTAACACTCAACAATGAACTATGGCATTTTATTTTCACAGAGGTGATAATGCCAAAGCCCAGGCTTTTTCCAAACCATGCTGCCTCTCAATATTCACACCTATCATGATATTTAATCACTACAGTTCCTCTACCAAAAGATACAGAAACAATTCATGCATTTTTGCTATCTCAGAACCTTCATGGGTCCAAAGGTCCCAACTAAGCATTCCTGTCCTGTTCTAGTGGAAATCTGTTCCTTTGCCTTTGCCTACCCCAATGAACATGACAAAAAGGAGCAGAGCAAATGGAAAACAGCAAGACAATGTGAAATATGCCAGAAATGCTGACTGACTAAGCCACGTGCTTACCTCATTGGGAGAATTGCAATGAGTATGGCTTTTTCATGGACATGCCACCCAAACATGAAGGAGCTCAAGGCACAAAGAATTAGACATCGGAGAAAGCCTCTGGGCCCTCGGGGTTTAAACCAAAGACAGAAGATGGAGGGCTAGAAACAAAAGGCAAAGGTAAAATTTCAGTATCATTCAAAACCAGTTTTATAGTAGTCAGGCAAATGCAATTTGCATCATTGCTGAAAAACAGTAGACTGAGACAATTCTCTATTAAATTGATACTTTATTATTTTGTGCATAGTCCACCAAATATTTTTTTAAAATAGGATCTTTTTTGTTTTAAGTTGTTGATGGATACAATACCTTTATTTTGTTTTTTATTTATTTTTATGTGGTGCCAAGGATCAAACCCAGTGCTTCATATGTGCTGGTACAGTGCTCTTCTACTGAGCTACAACCCCAGCCCCATAGTCCACCAAATATTAACATGAAAACAACTACTCAGAATAAGCAGGCATTTGGAAGCATATATTTCTCATTAAACTTAATTCTAATTATCAAAATTAATAAATGACAAATTCAGTGTATACAGTATAATGATTTATATCTTTATAATTAGTTAATATTCATTGAATCTATTAGGTCAAACTACAAAAGTTCAGGTATTTTGGGCTAGTAAATTAGATGTTACCACATTAGTAAACAAATATCTACCTTTGTGGGCTGGAGTGTAAATTACAATAAAACTACTGCTTCTCTATGCAGCTGTCAAGGCTGAGATTTTTTTTTTTTTTTTGCGGTGCTGGGGATTTGAACCCAGGGCCTTGTGCTTGTGAGGCAGGCACTCTACCAACTGAGCTATATCCCCAGTCCAAGGCTGAGATTTTTGAAAAAAGGTTTTGACCTCAGTTAAAACATGTGAACAAGCAGGCTAGCAGAGCTGTTACTGACATACCAGTACTGCCATGTACTTAAGTGGAGTCAGGTTTGAAAATGAACATTAAAGTTGAGTATAATTATCAAGAGGATTGAATTTATTAGAATTCTACTGATATTATATCCAAAAATTGAAGTCATCATGATCACTAACCATAAATGAAGGCTCTAATAGCATCTGACTAAATAGACTTAACTGATGTGCAAAGAGTCACTATTGACTCTCTCAGCTCATTATCTACATCAAGACAAAACATCCATGCCATCTAGACATATTTGGAATGCTGATCATTTAGCCAAGGATGAGAAAAACAAACAAAATCTGGATGATTCTGCCACAGAGATTTCCTTTCCAGAAGGCATGGTTCATGTCTTCTCTCTGGGCTTTTCTTTTTTCTCACTCCAGGGTAGACAGATGGTCTGATAGCCACTGGCAAGA
This sequence comes from Glaucomys volans, assembly GCA_020662805.1. NCBI lineage: Eukaryota > Metazoa > Chordata > Mammalia > Rodentia > Sciuridae > Glaucomys > Glaucomys volans. The sequence continues at coordinate 114,111 of JAJEJO010048442.1, read as the reverse complement.
ATCTTGCAGAGGCTTCATTGGCAATCTTTCCTTAACATGTACAAAGTTACTCTAAGAATTGCCAGGAAATGCTTCAGTCGGCAGGATTACAGCTGTGGAATTCACCCTGCAGTCTGAAAAGCTTCAAGTTGAAATTCAATCAGCCACGCAACAGAAAACCAGAAAAACTCAATACCCACTGAATTCTTACCAATATGGCGAATAGAGTGCAGATGAGGGTTGCCAAGGGAGTCACTGAGGGAAGGACTGTATGTTGGAACTGCTGAACTAACCCACTTGTCATTGAGGCCTTAGGGATCTTGTTGGGATCAAGAAGTTTCAATTCCAAACCTATAGAGTAAGTATTTTCTTTTAAACAATGGAACTCCATACCTTACAAATAATTACCTTGAGAAAAAAATAAACTACTAAATCTTCATGCTGCTTAAAGCAAGATTTCATGAACTTAAGTCTGTACTATCCTACCTCTGGCAGAATGTCTCACTTTAAGATTATAATCTATAAAGCAGCCATTTGCATTGGAATGGGGAACTGTGGCAGTCTACAGGAACCTTGTGGGCAGGCAATGTGTAAAGTCTGGAATGATGATGCAAGCTCCTTCCCAAACAAGCACCAGAGTAACAGGACAGTCATGGAAGTATGAATGCCTACAAAGCCCTGTCTAATGCCATTAAAAATCTTGAGGGAAAGATGTAGACTACAAAAATATTTTCTGCTTATTCACCCTTTCTCTGTCCCCTTCAGCCTGTTGATTCTCTATTAAAGCTAACAACTACTTCCTGGCAACACAGTTGCCTAACCTGTCGCCGACTTTCCATGTAAGACGTCTTTGAGGAGGCATATATACAAAGTAGGCTAAAGCAGTTAATTGGTTCAGACAAGGCAATTGGCCCTGAACCTCATACCATGCAGGCTGTTTAAAGCTTTTTTAAAACACGAACATTCAAAACTACTTTGTGGATTCACAGTGAGTGAAGGATAATACCAAATTATGATTTCCTATAAAGTACATTACAAAACCAGTAATAGCAGCTACCATACAATAAGCATCACCATGTGCCAAGGACTTCGCAGTTATGACTGTTAGTCCCTCAGGCGCAGATGGTGGCGAAACTTGCTCAAAGTCACAAGATGGTGGTAGAACTGAATTTGGATCTGACTGGCTTGTAAATCCCTGCTATGATAACCTAGCACTTCCTTATTCTTGCTTTTGGTCCTCACATATGCTGTGTAGGAACAGATGAAGTACTAGAATCCCCTTAGTAAAAAGAAAAGTAAGACCAGAGGAATCAAATGACTTGGCAATGCCATTATTTACGCCTGGTATGAAGACCCATTTGCATTATCACATTATTAGATCAGAAGTCAATAAACTACAGTCTGAGGACCAAATCCAGCCTGTAACATGTTTTTGCATAGTACTGAAGCTACAAGTGGTTTTTATGTTTTTACTGGTATTTAATTAATGTTTTTGTTAGCACTTGGGATTGACCCAGGGGTTTGTGCATACAAGGCAATCGCTCTACTGCTGAACTGGATACCAGGTCTTTTATTTACTTTTTATGTTAGACAGGGTTTTGCTAAATTGTCCACAGTGGCCTTGAACTCATGATCCTCCTGCCTCAGCGTCCCTTGCCCAAGTAGCTGGGACTGCAGAGGTATGCCACCACATTCTGCATTTTACTATGTGTGTGTGGTGATGGTGACTGAACCCAGGGCCTCACACATGCAAGGCCAATACTCTCTCACTGAGCTATATCCCCAACCCCAAATGAAATCACATAATATTACCTTTTGTGTCTGGCATCTTCTTTTCTTTGTGGCAGTGGGGACTGAATCCAGGACTTTATGCATACTAGGCAAGTGTTCTACCACTGAGTTACATCCTCTGCCCTTGCCTTTTACATTGTTTTGAAAAAAATTTTTTTTTCTTGATGCTGGGCATTGAACCCAGGGCTTTGTGCCCTTGTGCTTGTGAGGCAAGCACTCTACCAACTGAGCTATAGCCCTAGCCCTGCCTTTTACATTTTTAAAGGCTTGAACCAACCAAACAAAAACATTGTGTATGTGACCTGCTCATCCTAAAATCCTTGGTACCTGGCATATTACAGAAAATATTTGCGAACCATTGTTCTTGGCTCTGCCTTTTCCCACCAAGGTGGGCTAGATTCATGAATGAGAGTGAGTTATTCCATAGTGAGTTATTTTTAACAGAACCATCTCAAGGTGTACAGTATTTTTCATTACAACCCAAACATAAAATGCATTGCCTAAGCCAGGTGTGGTATGCACCGGTAGTCCCACCACTCAAGAAGTTGTTAGGAGAATCACTTGAACACAAGAGTTCAATATCAGCCTTGGCAATACAGTGAGAGTTCATCTCAAGAAGGAAAAGAAAGCTGGGCGTGGTGGCGCACACCTGTAATTCCAGGGGCTCAGGAGGCTGAGGCAAGAGGATTTCAGGTTCAAGACCAGCCTTAGCAACTAAGTGAGGCCCTAAGCAACTTAGTGAGACCCTGTCTCAAAACAAAAGGGCTGCAGATGTTAACTCAGTGGTAAAACATCACTGGGTTTAATCCCCAGAACTGGGAGGGAAAAAAAAAAGGAAAAACAAAAAGTGGAGACTGGGTTTTTCATTTCTTTTCATCTCATGCTAAAATGCATGGTTATCATTTTCCTTATTAGTTTAACATCCAGAGCCATAATTGACACATTCTTAATTCTTGCTTCTTCTTATATTTAAGTTTAAAAGTAGGGTTAGTTCTGCTAAATGTTTTACTTAAGGCAAAAGTTACCTCTGAAGTATCTAAATATTTTTTTTCCCCAAAAAAAGAATCCCATTTCCACAAGGAGCTATTTTTTTAAAATATATATTTATTTTTTTGTTGTAGATGGACACAATACCCTTATTTTATTTATTTATTTATTTATTTTTGGTACTGGGGATTGAACCCAGGGGCACTCAACCCTATTTTGTATTTTATTTAGGGTCTCACTGAGTTGCTTAGGGCCTCGCTAAGTTGCTGAGGCTGGCTTTGAACTCACGATCCTCCTGCCTTAGCCTCCCAAGTGCTGGGATTACAGACGTGTGCCACTGCACCCGGCTTATATTTATTTTTGTATGTGGTGCTGAGGATTGAACCCAGTGCCTCACACATGCTAGGTGAGTGCTCAACCACTGAGCCACAACCCCAGCCCACACAAGAAGCTTTTTTAAGAAATGCAATCTGTTTACTGCACTAAACCTCAGTCCCAAGAAAAGCTTCCTCTGCTCATCCTGAGAGTTTAATGTAGGACTAGAGAAAAAACAATTCACATTCACAAGACATTTCTTGATGTGACCAGTCCAATCAATATTCATAGTCTAAGTTTTGAAAAGATGATACCATACCAATGACAGAGAGAACTTTGTCCAAAGCATTGTACAAGGCCCAGAAGTTTGGAGCCCAGTATGCATGGCAGAGGCCCCTCTTGAAAGGAAAGAGTCGGGAAAAGACTTGAGGCAGCTGGTTCTGTTGAAAAAAGAAGTGAAACTGATTAAAACAGTCATCAATTTTTCCCAAATTCAAAAACAGAATTGGAAAGCTGTCTATGGCACAGTATGTAGAAAGTAAAAGGTCTAGTTCCAGTTTATTCCTTCAAGGAAATGGTTGTATGATCCTGAGCAGTTTATAGACCTTTTTATCTACTCTTTCCAACCAGTCAATGGGGCAAGATATATAAGAATATTCTGAATACAAGTCCATACTATTATGAAGTAAGCAGAGTAATGAAAGAATTTATTAGGTGCAGAGGAGAATTCAGAATGCAGCTCATCCAACTTTACTGAAGTGAAAGGGAGAGTGGGAAAGTCTACAAGAGATATTTCACTTTTCAGTTTTAGTAGGAGTTAAAAAACTGAATTCAGTGTGGGGAATGACAGGAAAACAGAAAAACACTTGAACATCTATTCTATTTTAGGCATTTTGCTGTATATGAAAAAGATTGCAAATGTACTGATTTGGGGAGTTAAAAATAAATTTTAGCAAGTAGGTGAATTTGAAAATACAAAATCCACAAATAATGAGGATCTAGTCTGTATAATCTGAGTGTATAATATACAGTTAACATATACATATATATTTGAATATGCACAACAATGTCTGAAAGAATACTAATCTAGCTTTGTGAAAGTCAAAAAGGGCAGGGGTAAGAAGGGAGTAGTTTTTACTTACTTCATATATTCCTGGCTTTATAATTTCCTCTAAACAATGAAAAACACATGTATTACTTTATTTTAAAAAAGGAAGAAAAAAATAAAAAGGCTTACCAAGGCTAGGAAAGGACCCAGTGAAAGAGCAGAAACTAGGAAAACGATAAGTCCCAGGGAAATAACACGGACAAAGCTGAAACTGTTCCATCGGATAGAGCCATCTACAGAAAAGGAACATTACCATTAACCAGCAGCATGGAGAAGTATACCCCAATAATAACTAGAAGTATGCCCTTTGGACTATTTGTCTTTATGATGTGGCAAGAATAGAGAAAAGTCAGGATGGGTAAAGAGTCAATAGGATCAATTAATTGGGAAATATCTGTTGTGCTTCATAAAACTCTCTTATAAAGTAAGCCACTAAGTCAATACAGTTAAAGAAAAAAAAAATTTGCTATCATCAGTAAAACTTGCCTGGTTTATTTGCAGTGAAACAGTAAGATCGTAGCAGATATATACCATAAGCTGGTGCTACGTAGAGGTAGATGTGCTTGAAATGTAGGAGAACGGCAAAGAAAAATGCTCCTTCCATATACCTTTTCTAGAAGATTGAAAAGGGAAATATTTAAAACTCAAGGTAAAAGAAATGCAATAATGTAGCATCCTTGATTGAATCCTGAAAGAGGAAAAAGGACATGAGTAGAAAACTAGTGAGATTCAAATGAATCAATGTTGGTTTCTTGGTCTTGATGAATGGTTATGTAAGATGGTAACATTAAGGGAAAATGGTTGAGGAGTACACTGGAATTCTGAACTATTTTTACAACTTTTGTGATTACTCACAAAATTCTATTGAAAAACAGAAAAGCATCCAGGAGCCGTGGCACACACCTGTAACACCAGCTACCCAGGGGACTAAGGCAAGAGGATCACAAGTTTGAGGCCAGCCTGGGCAATTTAGTGAGAACCAGTCTCAGAAAAAAAAAAGGGGGGGGGGGCTAGGGATTTAACTCAGTACTCAGTGGTAAGAGTGCTTGCCTAGCACATGTGGGTCCTGGGTTTAATTCTCAGCATCACTTCCCTAACCCCCAAAAGAAAAAAGGATTTTGTTACTTTGTTTTGTCAGGGTGATGGGGATCTTGCTATGTTCCTAAGGGGGCCTTGAACTCCTGGGCTCAAACGATCCTCCTGTCTTGGTCTACTCTACTGTATCTAGCTAAAACAATGTCAATTTTTAAATAAATATATACTAAAATACAAATGAAATATGCTATCTGGGATATATTTAAAAATAATCTCACGTGTATATATAGATCACTGTACTATTTTCTCTACTTCTGTATGACTGACTTTTTCTTTTTTCTTTTGCAGTGCTAGGGATGGACCCAGGGCCTCACGCATACCAGGCAAGCACTCCACCATTAAGCTGTGTCTCCAGTTGTAAAACTTTTTATTATGAAAAATTTAAATCACATAAATACACGGCTGGGAATATAGCTCCGTGGTAGAATGCCTCCATAGCATGTTGCTAAGTCCTGAATTCAATCCCTAGTACAGACAAAAAAACAGAAGTTTAAAAAATTGAATGTAAATATTTTATAGATAATATAAGGAGCAGGGAAGTGATTCTACCTAGCTTTCTATACTGAGCCTAGTGGGTTCATAAATTCATTATTTCAAGAAATTCATTATTTCAACAAGTATTTATTAAGTACCAAGCCTGATCCTGAGATACAGGATGTATCATTAGTAATAATATACTACAAATCCTCCCTAAGGAGCTAGTGCCCAAAGAATTCAATTACCTTCACTTCTTAAAAAGTTTTTTTTTTTTTTTTTGGAACCAGGGATTGAACTCAGGGACACTCGGCCACTGAGCCACATCCCCAGCCCTATTTTGTATTTTATTTAGAGACAGAGTCTCACTGAGTTGCTTAGGGCCTTGCTAAGTTGCTGAGGCTGGCTTTGAACTCGCGATCCTCCTGACTCAGCCTCCCAAGTCGCTTAGATTATGGGTGTGCACCACCACGCCCGGCTCTTAAAAAGTTTTAAGATGGAGGTTAATAGGTGGACTTCCAAAGAGGAGCTGGGAATATTTTTTTTTTTTTTTTTTTTTGAGATGGAGCCTTGCTATGTTGTCTAGGCTGGTCTTGAACTCCTGGGCTCAAACGATCTTCCTGCCTCATCTGTCAGAGTAGCTGGGACTAAAGGCACATGTCACCATATCTGGCTAAATCTTATCTTACATATCAGGTAACCTGTTCTCAGGTTGAAGGTACCAGGTATAGCACCGGATCCTAACAAACTACCTAGGAGAAGTACAGGTATTCCGATTAAGAAACAAAACAACAACAATAAAAACAAGTTAACTATAATCAAGAAGTGTGAATTCTACCTACCTCACAGGAATTTTGGAAAGATCAAATGTGGTAATAGGGGGGCTGGGGATATAGCTCAGTTGGTAGAGTGCTCGCCTCTTAAGCACAAGGCCCTGGGTTCAATCCCCAGCACCACCAAAAAAAAAAAAAAAAAAAAAGTGGTAATAGTACTAGTGTTCAGTAAGGGAAACTGCCAAAGGGACCATAAAAAGTCAAGTTCCTTTTCTCACTGTCATATCAGGAATGGTCTAGAATAAGTAAGTTTAGGAATAATAAGGAAATAGAATAGGATGCTTCCACATCTCTCTTCACCATTTCATAACTTAATTTAAAATCCAGATAAAGTGTGGTTGATTCTACAGTCATATTTTAGTCCATCTAATAATCATTCACTGAACACTAACATGTTCACGTACTTTGTGGCTTTTTATTGCTGAAACATTTGTCTAGACCTTTAGGGTTGACAAAAAACTTCAAAATTTTATTTATTTTTTTGTGGTGCTGGGGTTAAAACCCAGGGCCTTCCTTGCATAAGCCGGGGCAAACACTTCACCATTGAGCTACACCCAGCCCCTACCGCTGACAAAGAACTTTAAAACAGATATCAAATCTGTTCTTTCCAAAGTCCCTGTGATGGGGACCCACATTTTACAAAAAGGAAAAAAACCAAAGGGGTAAATTTCATTTTATGGATGAGAAAACCAAGGCTAAGATCGTTCAACAACTTGGCCTTGGGCAGTGATTCCCAAGCCTGATGGTTTAACAAAATTCTTGGGGGATTACTAAACACCAGTTCCAGAATGGAAGAGTGGGCTGGAAATCTGAATTTCTGATTTCTTTCTCTGTACAAGGAGGATAATAGTTAAGACAACCTCACAGAATGTTTGTAAGGTAGACTCAGTTGGACATCATATGTAACTACACTTACATTTGCATTTGTGTACTTATTAGTGTTAGTCAGGATTTCAAGTCAAGTCTTCTATTTTTCATTACACTATTCTACAAACTTCTATGGTAAAGCATCACCATCATAGTTACCACATTGTAAAAACTGCTAGAGATCGCATTCCTACAGAAATGATATCAACCAAACATAGAACTCAAATTAAATTCAGGCCACACAACTCTAGTAAGTTAGAGTATAATGTTCTCATCTGTCAAAAGAGAACATGGAATTTGTGAGAATACCCAATAAAAATGTCTATAGTACTTGGAAACTCTAAGCAGGGGGTCAAATAAATCACCCACTACAATGTTGTCTTCATAAGCTATAAACTAAAGGGGAAAAATCTAATTAGGCATTTTGTGTTTACCTGAAATAACCGTGCAACGGACAGCAGCATTAATCCAAATAGAAATCCATTGTACTGGAAATGAATATCTGGACATATGTCAAGGAAACACAACAGAAGACACAAAATTCATAATGAACAGTGACAGTCAAATGAATATAGAAATTGCAAATTCTTCCTTAAAGGTAAATTAAAGACAAACATGCGACTATTAATTTGGACTTATCATAAATGTTTTCTATAGTTAATTCCTGAAAAAAACTTCTGAAATTAATGTTTAAGAAGAAAACCAGAATCTTTCCCATATTTTTTCCTACCTTAAAGGCTTAGCAGCTAAGGTGCAAGAAGTTTCTATTTTGTTTTGCTTTTTGTGGTACTGGGGATTGAACCCAGAGGCAAGAAGTCTACCATTGAATTATTTCCCATTCCTTTTTATTTTTAAGTTTTGAGACAAGGCCTGGATAAACTGCTGAGGCTGGCCTTGAACTTGTGATCCTGCTGCTATAGCGATCTGAGTTGCTGGAATTACAGTTGCTGGAATTAATTGTATCCACTGGTTTACATTTTGTTTTGTTTTTCAGAATCAGGGATAAGAAATGGAGGTCATTTAAGGCTGCTATCATTTCATTGTTCAAAGTACATACAAAATCTTTTTAAAATTTTTTAAATTTGTTCTTTTTAGTTATATATGATAGAATATATTTCAACATATCATATCTACATAGAGTATAACTTCCCATTTTTGTGGTTGTACATGATGTGGAGTTACACTGGTAACATAGGAAAGTTATGTCCAATTCATTCTACTGTCTTTCCCATTTTCATCCTGCCCCTGCTTGGGGCTTATTTCACTTAGTATGATAGTCTCTGGTTCCATTTACCAGCAAATGCCATAATTTCATTCTTCTTTATGGCTGGGTAATATTCCATTGACATACACGATCTTATTAATTAAGCTTCATAATGAATCTGAGACATTTAGAATTACCATTTACTGATTGATTGCAGTACTAGGGATTGAACCCAGGGGCAGTCTACCACTGAGCTACATTTCTAACCCTTTTTAAAATTCTGAGACAGCAACTCACTAAATTGCTGAGGCTGGCCTTGAATTTGCAATCCTCATGCTTTAGTCTCCCCAATTGCAGGGAATACAGGCATGCACTAAAGCTCCTGGCAGAATTACAGATAAGGAAATAAAGCCTCAGAGATGTCAATCTATTCATGTGCCTAACGCTACAGTGAAAACTTAACTATGATTTAAGTCCAGGTCAGCCAAAAACCAAAGTCTGGGTGTTCTTGCCACCAGGCTACCCCTATGAAAATTGCAAAATATTAGATTTCTATCATTAGGATTTTAATTACATAAAGATCCTCTGAATTTAAGAATTTTGCCTGTTAATAGGTAGTTTTAAGCCAAAAAGGTAGAAAAGCATGAAGGTCTGACTGTTCCCACATACTGTGATATCCATTCCTATGAGGTATTCTGTATAAAGTGTTATAAACTATTTAATATGTATTAGGTTAATCTAAAGACAGTTAACAGCTGGATGTGGTGATGCATGCCTGTAATACCAGTAGCTGAGGCAGGAGAACTGCAACTCTGAGGTTAGCTTGGGCAATTCAGTGAGACCCTGTCTAAAATAAACAAACAAACAAATAAATAAATAAATAATTTTTAAAAAAGGGCTGGAGGTGTAGCTCAGTGGTAAAGCACCTGGGGTTCAATCTTCAGTATCACTTAATCAAGATGTCAAGACAGCTAGACATGGTGGTACAATTCAATCCTCAGTACCCAATTAAAAAAGAAGAAGAGAAAAAAGACAGCTGACAAATTTGAGCATACACATATATGTGGGTATATATACGTACGTGCATAAACACTCACGTATATATCAGCATATTGTTTTACTGATTTAATTTTCTTGTGGTACTAGGGATTGAACCCAGGGCCATGTGCATGCTAGGCAAGTACTCTACCACTGAGCTACATTCCCAGCCCTTTAAGAATAGTTCAAGAGATTTTCACATATTACCACTAACTTCTCGGGGACAAAGTGTTCCAACAGCCAGAATCCACTAACAATGGGCAGAAAGCACAGCTTTAGGAGCCCATTAATCCACCTCATGCCAATTTTCAAAAGAAGTTCACATTTAGAAATCATGACTATTAAAAGATTTAATCTTATAAGTATACATCAGAAGACATAAGGAAATAGTACACAGAGTATCAAGGATACGGTCCACAATTAACAATCCGAAATTCCACAATAGTAACACTGAAAGAATAAACTTTGGTTTCTCTGTAAGTTCTTTACCCGCCTTTTTTCCATCAATGCACTTACAGCACCTATTGATTCATCAGGAATGAAATAAAAACTTTGATTTTTTACTAGAACATCATGATACTTCTGCAGAGTACACTGTGGTACATTTTATAAGTCATTCTGACAAACTGTCCATGCTATTCTTGGTTGCTCATAAAGGTGGCGGCAAAGACAAGAACTCAGGGCTGGTTCCCTGTCTTTCTCAGCTATGCTGTTCTGAATCTAAGTCTTCATTTACTAAAAAATAAAAAGTCACCTAAAACCCCAAAATAAGGATTTTGAAAACTGAGAGCACACACATTATTTCAGTCCTTCAGAGTAAAAAATGCAAGGGCTTGGGATGTAGCTCAGTGGTAGAGTATGTGCAAGGCCCTGGGTTCAAGTACACACCCCAATGAAGTTGCAAACTTGAAACCCTTTTTTTTTTTTTAATTGGTTCTTTTTAATTATACATAACATTATACAGCAGGGAGTATATCTTTTTTTTTTCACAATGTAGATTCACATGATTCATATAATCTTACATATACATAGGGTAATACTATCTGTCTCAGTCTTTGAAACTCTTTTTTTAAATATTTTTTCTTTTAGTTGTTGATGGACCTTTATTTATTTGTATGTGGTACTGAGAATTGAACCCAGTGCCTCATGCATACTAGGCAAGTGCTCTACCAGAGCTACAACCCCAGCCCTGAAACTCTTTTATTAAATATTTTTAGTTATAAATGGATACAATACCTTTATTTTATTTATTCATATGTGGTGCTGAGGATTGAACCCAGTGCCTCACACATACTAGGCAGGCACTTTACCACTGAGCTACAACTCCAGCCCTGCAAACTTGAAACTCTTGATTGTCCAAATAATAATTTTTAGAAAGTCTTATGTAAAAATGTATGCCATTTAAATGCTGTGATATATTAAGTTAAAATAAAGGTAATAAAACAATATAATCCCATTTTTATTTTATAAAAATTATATTAAGACACCAAAGAGACCAAGGTAGTATACATTAAAATGTTAATAGTGACAATTATGGGAGGGAGAAAATAAGGGCATTCCTATGTGTTTGTGTGAGTGCTTTTCCAAAATTTGATAATGAAGATGTATTATTTTATAAAAATATGTTTAAAAAATGTTACATTTGAATATTGGCAAATTTTTAAAAAATATTTTTTTAGATGTTGACAGACCTTTATGTTATTCATTTATTTATATGTGGTGCTGAGACTTGAACCCAGTACCTCACACATGCTAGACAGCGCTCCATCACTAAGTCATAACCCCAGACCCTCAGCTAATTTTAAAAACAATAAGAAACAAATAATAAAGGGCCCAGTGTGGTGGCACTTGACTGTAATACCAGCAGCATGGCAGGCTGAGGCAGAAGGATTACAAATTCAAAGTCAGCCTCAGCAATTTATTGACCTCTTGTCTCAAAATAAAAAATAAAAAGGGCTGGGGATATGACTCAGTGGTTAAACGCCCCTGGATTCAATCCCTAGTACCAAAGCAAACAAATAAACAAATAATAGAGATAGTTAAAGAGGGTACTGCTTTTCCTTCATGAAGACTCAGCTTCCTCATAAATAGGGATAGTAATTACAGAATAATTGAGAAAATTGAATAAACTGATAATATACCACAGTGCCTGGTTCTGGTTCTGGGCACATAGATTTTGAAGAGCTTATTTAACTGCTTCCCCTACTTTGCTGATGGAAATGAATTTTGCTCCCTCTCCCTTTTTGCTTGGAGAGAGCTTGAATTCAAATATTTTGAGCTTTTTTAAAAGGAGTATACTACAAATCATCTTCCTTCCAACTCTTGCCAGGTCATAAAGAGTAAAAGAAAGGAGGTCAAACAGGAGTAACTCAATGAGAAAAGCAGAGGTTAAAATATTCCCAAGGGACTCTTCCTGACTGGGACAAGGGTTCAGTCTAGAGGGTCTCACCAAAAGAAAGGATCCATTTATGCCAGGGGTCACTGAATGGACATCAGTTACTGCTCGGTCAGAATCACACTGGCAGGTTTAAGTTTTCTGACAGGACGGAAGCTAATATTAAATGAAAACTTACATATTTGGAAGTCACTGTCAAGATACACTACATATGTCTATTTATTTAAAATTAAGTTATAAAGAATCCAAAATAACAGCTAAAAGTACTAAGATTTCTTGAGTTTAGAGGAATGTAAACTTCTAAGAGCAGACTTTGGTGACTAGCACAATGGATTATGTGTGCACAGCATACATGCACTGCGTGCTTATGTGCATCCCAAAGAACAAGGCAGTCACAAAAGCCTCTAGCGGCCTGCGGCAAGGAAGGAAAGAAAAGCATGTGGAGATATTCCGGTTGGGAGAAATGGTCTGGGAACTCTACTTGGTCTACTTTTTCCCCCTACAACATTTACAATTTCTTTTCCTACCTCTTCCCTGTCACCCCATCTCCATCTCTATTCCTTCTGCAAAATTACACTAGACTGCTCATGGTACTTACAGTTTTCTGTTACATGAGCTTTGCTTCCTCTAAATCAGAAATAAGTTAATCTATTTAGTACTATATTTTTTCAATACCCTCCATACACAATGACATTTCCCAGACTTACTCGTGGACAGCATACACAAAGAGTGCATCTGTAAAGATGACAGAAAATCTCTGGAAAATTAAGGTCCTTGAGCTGAAGTAGTTCAGATTATGAACATTAAGCATCTCTTGATCAAAATATTTGGCAACATGTGACAGGACATACTCAAACCATGCAAAAAAGGGGGGGTAATCCAAGGTCCACTCTGAAGATGCCTGTGATAAAAATTGATGATAAAACATATTTTAAGTAACCAAATAAACAAAGAAGATAAAAAGACTTCAACATTTTTCACTCTTTGGCCTTTTAATGAATGAATGAAATGAATTGCATGTAAAATAATACCCTAAATATGTAGAACAATTCCTACGTAAAAATGAGCAGAACACTAAACCTTATCTTTCAGTTTATTTCATATGGTCTTCAATTTCCTTGAATAGAATCAATTATGCTTCAAAGGAAACTAATCTGAAGCCTCAAAATAATAAACTTAGTTATGATATAATTCTACCCATCTAAGTAGAGCTGCAGCACAACAAATGATTCTCTAGCTTGGGTTCACGTTCTGTCTGAGGGACTGAATTCCCCAACTTCTAACATGAGATACTATGAAGATTTAATGAGATAAGCCAGGCCCAGTGGTGCATGCCTGTAATCCCAGTGGCTCAGGAGGCTGAACCAGGAGGATCAAGAGTTCAAAGCCCGTCTTAGTAACGGGGAGGTGCTAAGCAACTCAGTGTGTCTTTAAATAAAATATAAATTAGGGCTGGGGATGTGGCTCAGTGGTCGAGTACCCCTGACTTCAATCCCCAGCACCCCTCCAAAAAAAAAAAAAAAAAAAAAAAAGATTAAATGAGGTAATATATAAGAAATATATTTACAAACAACAAAATGCTACAAAAGGGCTGGATCTGTGGCTCAGTGGTAGAGTGCTTGCCTGGCATGTGTGAGGTACTGGGTTCAATTCTCAGCACCACATATAAATAAATGAATAAAATAAAGGTTCATCAACATCTAAATAAATATTTTTTAAAAAATGTTATATAAATGCATTTTTTTCAGTAGGTTATACATCCTTGAGAGTAGAAACCACCCCGTGTCATTTTGTATCCTGAATTTAGTTAAGTGCTGAATACATTGTTAAGCATTAACAACAGCCATTATTTAAATGAGTGAAGAATCACTAATGAGTAAATAAAACTATAGATCATATGAAAAATACAAACTTCAGATATATTATATTTTGTTAGATTTCTCTAAATCTTCATTTTCTCACCTATATGATAGGGATGGTAGTAACATCATGTGGCTATTGCATTAACATATATATGCATATATATAAACATATAAACATGTATGTATAATTACATATAAATAATTTTATACAATATGCTCTTATTTTTAAGTTATAAAGTCTACATATGGTATTAAACTAGATGCAAAAATAACAACAATATTATTATTATTATTATTACTATTGGCTGGGGGTGTGGTTCAGTGGTAGAGTGTATGCTTAGCACTTACAAGGTCCTAGGTTCAGTCCCAGGCAATCAATCAATCAAATAAAATTTGTTTAAAAATTTACTATTATTGTAGGATACCCCCACAACTAAAAGTAAGGCCTTGCACCTAGAAGAGCTGAAGATAGTGACCACTGGTTGCTCTTTTCACTGGAAAACTACTTTTTCTTTAAAAGTACACTACACATCCACTGAGTACTAACTGGTTGTCCAAAGGAACTACTGTTCAGGGTCTCTGTGATAAAAAATGAGGTGAGAGAGACTCAGACAAAATATGCTAGTTCTCTGTTTATTTTTATTTTATTTAAATTTACAAAACTTATTTGTTTTTCATGGTGCTGGGGATTGATCCTAGGGCCTTATGTATGCTCAGCAAGCTCTCTACACTGAACTACATCCCCAGTCAGGCCCTCTGTTTACAATGAGGATGAATGACAACTTTAGTCCTAACCTGTTTGCTCCCCACTGTAAATATAAAATACAGAAGACTTAGATAAGGGCAAAACCAGAGGTGCTCTGTCAGAGCATTCAGGCTCTGAACCCACCCATTAAGTTCTACTTCATGAAATATTCCTTCTCTATTCCCAAGTCTCCAATGTGGGATGTAAACAAAATAGGCCACTGAACTGTGGGAAGAAAAATCAGAAATTTCATGTTCTAATTTCATCCTTTAAAAATTTCTATCCTAATAGTATGTTAATGGAGCATTGCCTTTATAACTTTAAATAAAGACACATTGAGTAGACAATGCTCAAAAAGGATTTCTTGATAGGGTAGGGACAATCAAAAGAAGTTCAGAAGTTACTGTTCATGTAAGTCTAAGAAATTCAATATCTAGACTTCATTAACATTTGCAGTTTCTAGCTACATTTCAAATGTCAGACCTAAATCTACTTTTTTTTTTTTTTTTTTTTTTACTTTTTTCTTTTCTTGGTACTGGGGATTGAATCCAGGGAAGCTTTACCACTGAGCTATACTCCCAGCCATTTTTATTTATTTATTTTTTTTGCAGTGCTACCCGCTGAGTTATATCCCCAGCCCTATTTTTTATTTTTAAGACAGGGTCTCACTATTGTTTAGGGCCTTGCAAAGTTGCTGAGGATGAGCCGGGTGTAGTGGTGCACGCCTATAATCCCAGCTGCTTGGGAGGCTGAGGCAGGATGTTTATGAGTTCAAAGCCAGCCTCAGCAACTTAGCAAGGCCCTAAGCAACTCAGTGAGATCCTGTCTCTAAATAAAATACAAAAAAGGGCTGGGGATGTGGCTTAGGGCCCCTGGGTTCAATTCCTGGTACCAAAAAAAAAAAAAAAAAAAAGTTGCTGAGGCTGGCCTCAAACTTGTAATCCTCCTGCATCAGCCTCCTGAGTCACTGGGATTATGGGGATGAGCCACCATGACTAGCTTACTTTTTTTTTCTTTTGGTACTGGGGATTGAACCCAAGGCCTTGTGTACCCTAGGCAAGAGCTTTACCACTAAGCTATATCCCCAGCTCTTCAATCTACTTTTAAAGAACTATTTATTTTATTGGAAGTCTAAAAGTTTTTCCAGTTTTATTTTGCTAACATAGTTATATAATTTGAAACTGGAAAATGGAAATATTAAAAAGAATTGAGGTTGGGCACCATAGCATATAATCCCAGTGTTTGGGAAGGCTGAGGAAGAAGCATTTCCTAAACTCAACCCTAGCTGGAGAATTTAGCCAGACCCTGTTTCAAAACAAAAAAGGGCTGGGGATGTAGATTAGTGGCAAAGTGCCCTTTGGTTTAATCTTCAGTACAAAAAAAAATCAGGGTTCTGTACTACCTGAGCAATGGTTATTTATTCAAAATAAAGGGTTCTTATTTCTCCTTTGCTACCTGTAATCATCTCACACTACTCAAGGACCCTTTGTTCACACCTCTACTCCCCACAAAGACTTCCTAAAGTAGGCCCGGAAGGCCTCTTAACCTCAAGGATTGCTATCTAAGGTCATCTTCTTATCTAACAGTTTCTGGGAAGCCAGCACAGCTATTAGATAGCATTTCCTGCCAGTCACTTAACTAAGAAGTGCTGGAGATCAAACTCAAATCAACGCAAATCTGGGTCTTCTGACTCCAAATCCATTAGCTCAAGAAGCTACCACAAAGATATTTCTTCAAATATTGAAACATGCAACTTGTACATGTGAAGATGTAAAGTATTATTATGTGAGAATAAAGTTAGTCACCTAGGACAATTTTTCTTAGGCTTTCTCAGTACAAAGGACTTCTGATTTAGCTAAAAAACAAAACAAAACAAAACAACCCAAAAAGGCTCTTTCAAAAAGCTCAACCTAAAAAATATCTATGGGCTAGAGATGTAGCTCAGTGGTAGAACACTTGCCCAGCAATGTGAGGTCCAGGGTTTGACCCTTAGTACTATCAAAAATGGGGCAAGCCGGGTGTGGTGGCGCACGCCTGTAATCCCAGCACTTGTGAGACTGAGGCAGGAGGATTGCGAGTTCAAAGCCAGCCTCAGCAACTTAGCGAGGCCCTAAGCAACTCAGTGAGACCCTGTCTCTAAATAAAATACAAAAAATAGAGCTGGGGATGTGGCTCAGTGGTAGAGTGCCCCTGGCTTCAATCCCCAGTACCAAAAAAAAAAAAAAAAAAATGGGGGCAAAAAATCTTCGTGATAGCAAACTGCAGCTTTTGATTAGGATACTTCTGAGGAGATGTCTGTTGTTCATGAAGTATCGCAAGCAATTTAGTTATTCATACCAGAAATAAAAACACAGATGTGGTTTCTAGAAGTATTAGGAGAGAATGGCTGTACATTACATGATACCTACATATTACCTTTAATTATTCCTTTCCACATAAAATCACAAAATACTAGGGACAGACAGGATCTTAGAAACAATTCATTCTAAATCCCTATGCACCAGGTGAGAGAGTGAGGTCCAAGAGATGAAATATTTTGTCTCTGACTATGTAAACAGAGCCAGGCCTAGAATCCAACTTTTCTTCTTTCTCAATCCAAAGTTCCTTCAAAAAGACAGGAGCAGATAACATAATTCACAATTTATAGATTGGGAATCTCATTTTGAAGTAAGGGGATTATAACGGTTCCAGAGGACAGAATTGAGGGGGGAAAATACATATGTGTGTGTGTGTGTGTGTGTGTGTGTGTGTGTGTGTATGTTTTTGACACTAGAAATTTAACCCAAAGGTGCTTTACTACTGAGCCACATCCTTGGCCCTTTTTATCTTTTATTGGGGACAGGGTCTCACTAAGTTGCGTAGGGCCTAATGAAGTTGCCAAGGCTAGCCTTGAACCTGAGATCCTTCTACTTCAGCCTCCCAAGTTACTGGAATTGTAGGCGTGTGCAACTGTACCTGGCTCTTTTTATTTTTTATTTTGAGACTTGTCTTGCGGGGACTGGCCTTGAACTCGTGACCTCCTGCCTTAGCCTGTTGAGTTAGTTGTGATTATAGGCATGGACCACCACACAATTTCTATAAAGATTAATTAGATCTATGTTGTATGAAACTCTATTTTAAATATATTTTTTCTTTTCTTTCCTTTTTGTGATGCTAGACAAAGCAAGCTATCACTGAGCTATAATCCCAGCTCCAGAAACCTGTTTTAATATGAAAAATATTTATATGACTTTACAAAACATCCTAAGGAAATAAAAGACATGAAAATTAAAACTTACCTCATAATACCACTGTGATATTGGCAAACTGTGAGTGATAGCAAGCCAGTTGCGGTGTACTTCAAAATCTGTGGAATGGCTACTCAAAGCAATCAGATGAATAAAATGAGATTTTTGAAACAATTTCTAATTTTCGTAATTATGCTTTTAAAAAGATCAATAGCCCCTAAACAGTCACTGCTCACTATCCTATAAAGACAGAAACAGGCTTTATATAATCCTGAAAAATCTCACTTACCTGGAAGTCATAAGGTCAGACCTTCTGGAAAGCTGTTGGGGATCTAGAAGTCATGAAAGGGGTCTCAGAGGTATCTAAAGAGCCAAGAAAAAACTTACAGGAGGCTCTCAGGCTATTCTTCAGAAATGGCTTTCTATTGCTCACAAACAATTCTAACAAAATTAATTTTCTGGAAAAAGTCTCACATAAAAGCTGGACTTTCAAGGATGAGTAGGTGCTCCTCAGCCTTTTCAGTGCATCTACATGTTCATCCTTTCACTATATAAAAATATATCCAAATAGCTCCAGAATATTTTTGTCTACACTGTACTGCCCCTCTATGTCTAGAACAGTACCTTACACATGGATGGGATCAATACATTCTTGTTGAATAACCACTCACCAAAGTCAACAGATTACCCCAACAAAGCCCAATTTACACTTTCCAATGTTTTACACAACCTTTCCACAGTGACAACTGTCTTAAGTCTCCTAGGCACTCCTTTCTCAGTCTCAATTAAGGCTTTTCTTTTCTATATTCATCAGGTAAATGTTGATGTCCCCCTAGGTTTAGCTCTTAGTCTTCTTCTAAAGCAACTTACTCTGCTCTAGACAATCTTATTCACAATCTTGTTCATGTGATAGTAAATAGGTTTCACTATCATGTAAGGATTTGCAAATTGCCATATACAATCTTGATCTTTTTCCTGGTTTACGTAGACTCCCAAATTCTGGAGATAATCTCACCTAAATTTCATAGTGATTTCTCAAAATCACCCCTGAACCGATAACCTAGCAATTTCATTTCTAGGAATATACTCAACAGAAATTTATACATGTTCTTACTAAAGGACTTATATGACATAACAATGTTCCAAAGCAGTAGTATTTGCAATAGGCAAAAGTGGAGATAATACAAATGTCCATGAACAGTAGAATGGTTAAACTGTGATATATACCATGTAGGAGAATACTACAGGGCACCAGTTCCTGAAGTGTGATTCAGGGACTCCCAAGGAGACCCTTTGGGGGAGTTCGTAGGACAAAACTTACTTTCATAATGTTCAGATATCATCTGTCCTTTTTTTCACACTCCTTCTCTCACAAGTATACAGTGGTTTCCAGAGGCTACATAATGTGTCATTACTCTGATGGTTACTGGAACTGTTACTTGCATCTTGTTCTTTAACAATTCCTCAGTTCCATTTTCTAAAATGGTAAATATAAGCCAGGCATGATGTTATCCTCCTGTAATACACTGATTTGGGAGGCTAAGGCAGGAAGATCTCAAGTTCATGGTCAACCTGGGCAACTTAACAAGACCCCATCTCAAAATAAAAAATAAAAAGGCTGGGAGTATATTTCAAAAATAAAGTACCCCTGGGTTCAAACCTCAATACTGGGGTCAGGGGGGTGGGGGAGAATGAATAAACTATTAACTCATATATTGAGTGAAAGGAGCCAGACCAAAGAGAACATTTTTAAGGGTTTCTTTAGCAGAAACCTCAAAAATAGGAAAAATTTAACCCATGGAGTTAAGTCAGAAAGCCAATATCCTTGGTGGGAATAGAAAAGTGGCTAGAGAGGCATGAGGGGCTTCTGATAAAATTCTGCTTACTGCCCTAGATGCTCTTTACTGATATATACACTTTGCAAAATTCAGTGAGATAATTTTTATGATTCATACTTCTGATTTATTTTATTTAACTGGGTATAGAATTCTAGGTTACTCAGAATTTTAAAAATTTGCTCCATTGGTTTTTACTATAAAATGTTGATGTTCAGATGTCTCATTTTTCCCTTCATCTGTTTCTTCGTATCCTTAGCAGTCTAAAATTTCTAGTAATTTATGTCTTGGTGAGGGTCTTTTTTCATTATGCTGGGCATAATGAAGTGTCCTTCAGCTCTAGGGAATTTTATTATTTATCTCCTCTCCTTTGTTTTCTATTTCTTTTTCTGAAATTTTTATTAGCTGGATGCTAGACATTCTACAATGAACTTCTAATTCTTTTCCCTTATGTTTTTGGAAGATTTACTCAACTTATTCTTTTTATTTTACTTTTGGCAATTATATTTTCTTTGGTACCAGGAATTGCTTTTGGTACCAAGAGTGCTTTACCACTGAGCCACATCCCCAGCCCTTTTTATTTTTTGAGACAGGGTCTTGCTAAGTTGCTTAGGGCCTTGCTAAATTGATGAGGCTTTTTTAGAATTTGCCATCCTCCTGTCTCAGCCTCCTGAGTCACTGGGATTACAGGCATGTGACACTACGTTTTCTTTAAGTACTCTATTCTCTCATCATCCCTGTTTCATAGTATCCTTTCTTACTTTACCCATATTATATTTTTTTCTTTCTGAAGAAAGCATCTAGAAGATTTGAGGGAGTTTGGGGACATTTCTTAGTTGTACTACATTGATTTCCGTTTTTTTTTTTGGGGGGGGTTGCTGTTAAAAATAAGTTTCCTCTTGGATACTGTTGGAGGCTTCATTTCGTGATAACTAGATATTTGCTAAGTTTCAGTAGCAGATCCCCAAAAGTTCTTTTCTCTGGGGTTGTTCAATTTCCCCAGGGAAAAAAATCTGATTTTCTAAACAATACAAAACAAAACAAAAGGGCTGGGGATATAGCTCAGATGGTAGAGTGCCTGCCTTGCAAGCACAAGGCCCCGGGTTCAATCCCCAGCACCACAAAAAAAAAAACAAAAAAAACACCAAAACTTGATTTTCTGCTTCTGCACTTGAGTTGAGGGAAGAATGGAGTGGAGAATGGAACGAGCGAGATTAACCACTCTGTATAGACTTCCAATTAATCTGTATTTTCTTCCCTTTATCTCACTTACGCCTTCCATAGAATCTGGTAACTCAATGAATCCAGACTACCTTATTTACTTTCTTCAGAGAAATCTCACTCTCAAGGGAAATACAGAAGTGCTACCAGCATTATGGGACTACAGATCTTTTTTTCTTTTTTTTAAGTATATTGACTGTTGAACTGGGGATATAACTTAGTGGTAGAGTGCTTGCCTGGCGTGTGCAAAGCCTGGTTTGATCCCCTGAACCACAATAAATAAAAAAATTTTTTAAAGTACACTGAGTGTCAGCCAATTTTCCAGTTTCGAGTCCCATATACCCAAGCTTTTAAGCCCTCTAGAGTTCTTAAGGTATATAGACTCTTTCTTGTCTGTGCTCTGCAAGCATGCTGGCTGAAGATCCCTGTCGCTAAATCAGTTACCATCTTTCTATTTTCAAAGGCTGCTGAATGCTCTCATACACTGATATCCTTTCCCATCAGGTTTATAATTATTTTGCATTATTTCAGTTAGACTGTGAGAATAGATAAGGTTTGGTAACCATAAGTCTTTGACAGACTTGTCCATTTCCCCATCGTGACTATGAGCAATTTGAGCAGAAAACTGTCTTTCACTTTAGTGTTGTGTTTACTATAGTGTATGGAATATAGTAGGTGCTTAAGAAATGTTTGCTGAACTAATGGATAGATGAATGAATAAAGGAACGTATGAATAGATGATAAATTGAACATATGAACAATATGACAGTACAAAGACCCCAGTACAAAGACTATAAGGTAGTAAGTGGTAAGAGGGACACAGAAAAGATTGCTGGTTTGTAGAGACTGCCATGGATCTCCAAGAGAAGGCTAAATTTCATTCAGTCTACAATTTAAGGCAGGGAACTGGTAAAATGGCTAAAATCTCTTAAGTTTTATGTTACCTGAAATATTCCCTATAGGATAATTCCTTATTCAATGCTGATATACAAATAAAATATTATAAATATTCATAACAGCATTACAAAAATCTAAATCAAAGAGGGAGAATTTTAGCCTCTTGGCACCTTTTTTCTGTTTATTGAATAAACTAAGAAGAACAAAAGTAATTTTAACTTGCTGAAAAATTATTTGAAAAAAAATGAAAAACCAATACTAGAGACAGAATGCCAAATAGCAAGCAACTACAGTCATGTACCACTTAACAATAAGGATGAGAAATGCATCCTTTGCCAATTTGTAATTGTGCAAACATCACAGAGGGTACTTGTATAAACTAAGATGGCCACAATGTAGATGATATAATCTTACAGGGCTACAAGTTGTATAATATGCAGTCCATTATTGACCAAAACAATGTCATTATTCAGAATGTGATTGTACTTTGGCTGCAATGTGACAAATTAATAAATGGCCAGAGGGAATATGTAAAGTTCAGTTAGGAAACTATCCTATGACAAATACATTCTTAACTCAATATAACAAACCTGAAGACACATTTCTAGGCTTAAGTAACTAAAACAAGAAATATCACCTTATACACACAGACCTATAGTTTAAAAAGCAAACTCCCAAAACCCCACCCTTTATTTCTGATATGAAAAGAATTTCTTATATTTTAGAAAGATCTTTCCGATTTGCTTTTAAAAATGGAAAGATGTATCTTATTTGCTTTTGGCTCACCAATCCCCCTACAAGTTACTTTGCACAACCTACATATTGTAATTCTTATATAATTACATGTACCCATTAGTATGGATAGTCCATATATACAGTTCTTTCACACCCAAGAGATTATCAAGAACTAGAATCAAAATGATACCAATAAACCAAACCCTAAAACTAGGAAGTGGGAGAACCTGAAGGGCAGAGAGATAAAAAATGAGGGGAAAAAATCAGAAAAGAGAATGAAGGGAAGGCAGAAGCTACACCTGTTGTATAGACACCACATTTGGTAGTGTTCTGATTCTGATGCTCTTAGATTTGCGCAAACACTTATTTTGCACACAACAGTCTAACTAGGGTTTTTATGACTGTGTGATCTGGTGACTGTCTACTTTTTCCTGCAACACTTTTCCTCCTTTACTGCTCTTCAGTCACAACGGGCTGCTTTCTGCCCAAGGTATCCAGAGTTCTTTCCTGTTAGAGGGAAGAACTTACTCTTTCTCATTTCTGAACTACTTTTCACACTGTTCTGTTTCGTACTTTGGATTTTTACTCAAATATCACCTCGAGTGGATATGACCAAAGTATGATATATGCATGTATGGAAATGTCAGTGAAATCCATTAATTTATACAATTGATATGCATTAATAATTATAATTTTTTACAATCATCTTCTACAGAAGAGTAAACAAGAGGAGAAAAGTCATATTTCCTTCACAGATTTTTTTTTTTTTTTTTTTTTTTTGGTATCGGATTGAACCCAGAAGCACTTGACTACTGAGCCACATCCACAGCCCCTTTTCTGTATTTTATTTAGAGACAGGGTCTCGCTGAGTTTCTGAGGCTGGCTTTGAGGCTGCATCAGCCTCCCAGGCCGCTGGGATTTCAGTCGGGCGCGGCAGCCTCATCCTCCACAAATTTTATCACAATCTGAAACTTTCCTGTTTGCCCCAATCAACTCCATGAAGGACTAAGTCCAGAAACCTCACTGCATCCCCAGGATTTATAACAGCTGGCGCCCACTGGCAGCTGATAATACCTGTTTAATAAATGGAGGAGATGGGTCTACTTATCTGCATATTAAGGATGAAGACCCTGAGGCTCAAAAACATGCCCAAGTCAGACAGCGTCAGGGCTGAACACTACCAGCCAGGGCTATATTCTAGTTCTAAGTAACACCCTCCGAAGTGGGAAGCTTAGCAAAGGTGAAGTGGCGACCACGACCCAACGTTTCTTCTCATATCTAGGGGTATGCACACATTTTTCTCCCGCCCTGACCGATCGCGGGGTCTCCCCGCCCAGCCCCTGGCCGTGCAGGTCCTTACTAGGTGGGAATGAGAAGGCATTTGAGGAAAGTCACCCCGAGCGCCAAAGCAGAAAACCAATTGCCACTACCCGTTACGGTTCCGAGCGCCGCCATTGCTGCAGCACCGCGCTTTCAATCAGTTTGAGCCACATCCGGGCTCCCGCGCATGCGGGGAAGGCCCTCGGAGGCGGTGTCTGCGACCTGCGCGCATGCGCCTAGCCGCTCAGCCGCCCGGCGACTAGAGCTCGGGCTTTTAAATCTCCCGCCCGCACTCTTCTTTACAGCGAGTTTTGCTCCCCTCCGGGAGGGCGCTCTTCCGCCAGCGCGGGCGTTTGCGGCAACAGATTTAAGTTTTATTTGCTAATTTATACTTCCACTCAGACAGTGGCTGGCGTGCTGTGGGTCTTGACTTTACCTGGAGTTTGGGATACGTAGGTGAGAAAAAAACTTATCTTGTCCTAGAGACGTTCGGAGTGCTAGTGGAGGAGACAATTGTTATCTGTTGGTTACAGTAGATAAAAGTACCGGAGGCACCGGAACCGGAATTTTAAATCCAGGTAGAGAATAACAGAAGCGGAGATAGAGGTAGAAACCAATCTCTTGCTAGGACTCTGAGCTAGGGCGTGGCGCAGCACCTTGCTGAGTGGAGCACGTCTGGAAGCCCACCAGAGTCTAATATTTCTCGCACTTAATGTGATAACTTGGAGATCTTGTTAAAATCCATATTCTCATCCAGTAAACCTGTTAGATTGCATCAATGGTGCTGGTACTCAGTCACAAGAGCTGAGGCACAAGCAATGGAATTAGTTTTTTTCTTTTTTTTTTCACCCCCCGTTTTGGTACTGGGGATTTAACTCAGGGCACTACCACTGAGCTTCATCCCCAGCCCTTGTATTTTTTATTTTGATACAGGGTCTCACTAAGTTGCTGAGGCTGGCCTCAAACGTGGCAATCTTCCTGTCTCAGCCTTCTGGAGGCGCTGGCATTACAGGCGTGCCCACTGTGCCTGACTGAGTTAGTTTGTCTCGGCTTTGTGCTGCCTGTGGTCTTGGACAAACTTAAAAAAAAAAAAAAATCCTTGGTTTCTTTTTTGCAAGAGGAGACAGAAATAGTGATTGTAAGGATTAAGAGAATGTATGTAAAGTGTGTGAGTTGATACCAGGACAGAATAAATGCTCAGTAATGTGTCAGAGAAATTAAATACCTTGCTGAAAGATGCACAGCAAGTAGGTACTCAATGAGTTTATGCTCCCCACAGCTTCATCTGCCATCCACATGTGTATGATGCTGAAATTTATACCTCAAACTCAACCCACTTTTCTCACCTGCAGATCCTTAGCTCCCAACTGCCTACTTGATGTCTCCTAGGTGTTTTTTTTTTTTTTTTTTTTTTTTTTTTTTTTTCCCCTCTCCCTCACTGTCTTTTTCTTTTCAGTGCTGGGGATCAAACCCAGGGCCTCCATGTATGCTAAGTAAGTCCTCTACCTTTGAGCTATGCCCCCAGTCCTCTCAGATGTTTTAAAGTATCTTGCATTAGTTTCCTATTGCTGCTGTAACAAAGTACCACAAATTCAATAGCTTAAACAACACAAATTGATTTTCAACAGTTCTGTAGACCAGAAATCTGAAAGTCTCACTGGGCTAAAGTCAAGGATTTGGTTCCTTCTGTAGGCCCTGGGGTGTATCTGTTTTCTTAACTTTTTTTGCTTTTAGAACTTGCCTGAATTCCTTGTCCCCTTCCTTGACATTCTGACCCCTTGGTACCATCCTCAAATCTCCCTCTGCTTCCTTCTCTCTGTCTCTCTCTTTTTTTTTCAATGAGAGGTATTGAAGCCAGGCCTTCTGCATGCGAGGCATGTATTTCTTCTTTTCAGAAGTGTTTGTTTAGCTCATTTGTCCATTTATTAATTGGGTTTTTGGGGTTTTTTTTTTTTTGGTCTGAAGTTTTTTGAGTTATTTATATAATCTAGATATTAATCCTGTGTCAGAAGTGTAGCTAGCAAAGATTTTCTCCCATTCTGTAGGTTCTCTCTTCATTTTCTTGTTTCCTTTGCTGTGAAAAAGCTTTTTAACTTGATGCCATCCCACTTAATAACTTTTGACATTATGTCCTGAGCTTTAGGAATCCTATTAAGAAAGTTGTTGTTTGTGCCTACATATTGGAGTTTTGACCCTTTATTTTCTTCTAGGAGTTGCATAGATTCTGATCTAATTCCTAGGTCTTTGATCCATTTTGAGTTGATTTTGTGCAGACTGAGAGATAAGGGTCTAGTTTCATTCTTTTACATATGGACAACTAGTTTTTCCAGCACATTTGTTAAAAAGGCTTTCTTTTCTCCAATGTGTCTTTTTTGCCAACTTTGTCCCAGATCAGATGACTGGTCCTGTGTGTGGTTGTCTCTATCTCTGTGTCTTCTATTCTGTGCCATGTTGTATTTGTTTTTATGCCAGTTCCATGCAGTTTTCGTGTCTATATTTCTGTAGTATAATGTGAAGTTAGTTTGTATTATGCCTCTAGCATTGCTTTTTTGGCTGAGAATTGCTGTAGCTATTTTGTGTGTTTTATTTTTCCAAATGAATTTTAGGACTGTTTTTTCTAGTTCTATGAAAAATGTCATTGACATTTTGATGGGGATTGCATTGAATCTGTATATTGCTTTTGGTAGTATGGCCATTTTGACTATTAATTCTGCCTATCCAAGAACATGGGGGGGTGTCCTTCCATCTTCTGAGGTCTTCTTCAATTTCTTTTTTCTATATAGGAAACTATTATATAGTTTTTATCATAGATGTCTTTACCTTCTTTATTTCTAAATTTTTTTTTAATTTATTTTGAGGCTATTGTGAATGTGATTGTTCTCCTGATTTCTTAGCAGATTCATTATTGGTGTGTAGGAAAGCTATTGCTTTTTGTTTGTTTGTTTGTTTGTGGTGCTAGGGATTGAACCCAGGGCCTTGTGCTTACAAGACAAGCACTCTTCAACTGAGCTATATCCCCAGCCCGCCATTGCTTTTTGTATGTTGATTTTGTAACCTCTTTCTTTGCTTAATTTGTTTATTAGCTGTAGCAGTCTTTTGGAAGAGCTTTTTGAGGGCAAGAACTTTGTTTTCATTTGCTACTGTAGCTGCAGCAGCTGGAACAACATATACTACATTCAGTATCTATTAAATGGCATGAATATCTGAAACTGAGGAGTCCAGCCTCAGTTTCTCCCAATCCCAATCCCCACCCCTGTGTACTATACTACAAAATGAGTAGAATTGGGACATGGAGAGAATTCAATAGGAGAAAAGTTGAATAGGGCCATTATTAGTTTTTTGGTTTTTTTTTTGCTTTGTGGTGGTGGGATTGAACCCAGGGCCTCATGAATGCTAGGCAACTGCTCTACCACTGAGCCACATTTCCAGCCCCTAATGTCAGCTGTACAGGTAGAATATCTGAGCAGATGGAACAATATACAATTTGGAGATGTTTTTTTACAAGCCACATGACCTGGCCTTTTTCCTTTCCAAGAAGTTGATCCATTCTGCTCCAGTTCCTGGGCATTGCTGGTGACTGGAAAGCTCTCCTGACCACTAACAAGCTTCTCTCTGAGAGAAAACATGCTCAGATTTTGATGATCTCACAGACTGCACCAGTTCTGTGGGTTCTGAGTGCCCAGAGACTTGTTTTTATTTTCAATTATATTTTTTTGGAACCTGAAACAAATATTGTAATTGTTCACATAAATGAAAGTTGTTTTTTTTTTTTTTTTTTTAACTTAGGGTGATTGTTTATAATGTCACTTGGAGAATAAAGTCAAAAAGAAACAGCCAAGTTCCAAGTTTAAAAATTTAAGTAATATCGCATTTATTATTTAACAATATTGCCTATCATTGTAGTATTTATTTATCACTACAGAGAAATTTGCCCCAAAACTTAGCACCTACTTATTCTATTATAATTTCTGTGATCAGGAACTGAAGAGTGCTGTGATTTAGTTGGGTGGCTCTGGCTCAGGGTTTCTTCTGAGGTTGCAGCTGGGATGACTTGAAGGGCTGTAGCCAACTGAATATGTGACTGGAGCTGGAGTATCCACTTCCAAGGCCAGCAAAAGGCCTCAGTTCCTACTCATCTGGGCCTTTCCCTGGGTGCTTGATTGTCCTTGAGGGACATAGCATTTGGCTGCTGCCAGGTAGTGATTTAAGAGCAAGCAAGAAGCACGTTGCATTGTTTTTCATGATATAGTGTCTGAAGGTGTACATCATCACTTCTTTTTCATTTGTTAGAGGCCACTTACAGAATCCAGTCCACAGTCAGGAAGAGGGCAATAGACTCTACCACTTGAAGGGAAGAATAGCAAAGAATTTTTTGACATATTTAAAATCTACCATAGATGACTTTTTTACATTCTTGGGATATTAGGAAAATAATTGTATTTAGGTGAAAACAAAACTGAACAGACTTTTGTTTGTTTGTTTGTTTTTGTGGTGCTGGGGATTGAACCCAGGGCCTTGTGCTTACAAGGCAAGCACTCTACTAACTGAGCTATATCCCCAGCCTGAACAGACTCTTGTAGTGGGAAGACCCTCCATTTATTGTGTCTAGTTGTTCTCCCTATCAATAGTCTTTTTCCCCTTTTGTATTCTAGCAGAGCCCTCAAAATGTACAAGCTCTGTGTTAGGCCTTGTGTATCCAAGGGTAAATAACAGGAGTTGCTTTACTTGACCAAAGCATGCTGGCACCATGCTGAACACTTCTGCTGCTTTTATCTTCATAACTGTACTTTGAGGTAGGTACTGTGATTATCCCCACTTTGCAGATGAGAAAACTGAGGTTTAAGCTGGGTGGTGACGCACAGCTGTACTCCCAACAGCTCAGGAGGCTGAGGCAGGAGGATTGTGAGTTCACGCCAGTCTCAGCAATTTAGTGAGACACTTAGCAACTCAGTCTCTAAATAAAATACACAGAAAGACTGTTGATGTGGCTCAGTGATTAAAGACCCTTGAGTTTAATCCCTGGTACAAAAACAAAAACAAAAACAAAAGAAATCCTGAGGTTCAGAGAGGTTAAATAACTTGCTCAAGGATACTCAGTAAGTTGAAGAGGTAGGATTTGAATTCAGGACTATTTAATAATTACATTTTCCTGTCACCCACATGGCCTTTCAGGAACTGAGTCTCCTGAAGCAAACGATACAACCAATTGCTGATAGTATGTGAAGAGTCAGCAATTAGAGATAGGTATAAAGGGGCTCAGTGGAGAGAATAATCATATCCCCACTTTCTAGTGGCTACACATTGTCTACAGGGAAAAGTGGAAGCTGTTGTTCAGGCCTCTATGACACAGACTCTACTTGTTCTCCAACTTCATCTCACCTTGCTTCCACCCACTTAACCCATTCTAGCCGCACGGAACTGAATAGTTAGTGATGATCAGTGAAATGTGAACCAGTAACATAGCAAGGTCACGGGATTTCTTTGAATTGCCTTTAATGAACAATCATGTAACTCTGTAGAACAGATATACTAGTCATGAGAATAAATAGATGGAAACAAAGAGAGCCAATTAAGAAATACATCAAGAAGGAAGGATCCAGCCGGACATGGTGGCACACGCCTATAATCCAAGCGACTCGGGAGGCTGAGGCAGGAGGATGGCGAGTTCAAAGCCAGCCTCAGCAACTTAGGCCCTAAGCAACTCAGTGAGACCCTGTCTCTAAATAAAATACAAAATAGGGCTGGGGATGTGGTTCAGTGGCCGAATGCCCCTGAGTTCAATCCCCAGTTCAAAAAAAAAAGGAAGGAAGGATCCGTGCAGCTTACTCCTGTACTGAGGGCATTGTAAAGTTAGGATTTATGGCCATAGGTTTCTCAATGTATTACAGAGGAAATTTCTTTAGGAGTGCTGGTGCACTAAGATGAAGTCTCCCTGGTCATAGACCCTGACCCCTGTATTAACATACGGATTGACTTGTAGAGGAAGCCCCCTGAATGGGGTAGTCACCATGATAGTTCTAGAGAGGACCAGCTCGGGTCAAAAACTCTCCTGCCTGATGTGAAGGAGGAGTTGAACATCTGATTGGTAAAGACTACAAGGTGGAACCCAGTTCTTCTGGTAAACATCAAATTGTAATAAATTTGGAAACAGCATCATTTCCTTTGTTGTTGCTCAGAGACAACCCACTTTCTCTCCTGATAGTGTTCTTTGCTTGAAGCTTACTTTACTCATAATAAAATTCTCTTGCTTTACTTTTTGTGTCTGACTTTAAATTTTCTTTTGCTGGGACACAAGAACTGATGTTTGGAGCTTCAGCTCCCCACTCTCCTGTGATAGAACTTCTCTGCATATACCTTGTTCTTTAGGCATCTCTACCTTTGTGTCTGCCGTTCCCTCTCCCCAAATGCCCATGGCATGCTCCCAGAAATTCTTCATGACCCAGCCCAAAGGATCCATGGAAATTTCTCTCTCTCTTCTGTCTCGTTCTCTCTCTCTCATTCTCTTGCTCTATTTCTCTCTCTTTCTCTTTGTCTCTCTCATTCTTTTTCTTTTTCTCGTTCTTTTTCTTTCCTTTTTTTCTTTCTTTCTCTCATTCTCTCTCTCCATTTCTCTTTCATTCTCTCATTCTCTTTTGTTCTCTTGTTCTTTCCTTCTCTTTCTTTCCTCTTTTTCTTTCTTTTTTTCTACCAGGGATTGAAATCAGGGCACTTAACCACTGAGCCACACACCTCCAGTCCTTTTTATATTTTATTTAGAGACAGGGTCTCACTGAGTTGCTTAGGGCCTCACTAAATTGCTGAGGCTGGCTTTGAACTCACAATCCTCCTGCCTCAGTCTCCCAAGCCACTGGGATTACAGGTGTGTGCCACTATACCTGGCTGTAGGTTTCCGTTAAAGCATTCACCAGTGGCTGTTGTAATTGCAACCCTAAGGACAAATAGGCCCTGCAAAACTCTTTAGATGTAGGTAAAATTGAACCATATCCTAATTTTATGGCCTGCAGAAGCCAAAGCCCTTGCTGATATTTCTATAGATTCTCAGACTTTTACGTTTTCACATAACCTTTTTCTCCAGACTTCCTACTCCCCCACTCGTGTCCTGTGTTCTTGCCTGTAATTCAGGAAGTACATTCAATTCCTTCACTGCTTTCTAGGAAAAGTTTGCTCATATACCATATTTATAAGACTTTTCTGAAGAGCTGGGGTCACATAATAAGTTTCATTAAAATCTCTAGGAGTCAGCCTGCCCTTCCTCCATCCTCTTTAGCTACCTGACCACAGGGTGTCCCCTTGTCACCAGCACCAGTGCTGACCTGGGGAAAGGGACAAGGCTAAAACACTCCAGAAATATTCAGAGTCAAATTGGTAGGAAAATAGGTTTTATTCAAAGCCAGATTTGAAGGAAGATAGAAGAAACTTATTGTTAAAAAAGATTCCATCTTCAAAATCTCTGAGGATAAGTAAAGCTTTTAAAGGAGAAGAGGCAACAAAATAAGACAAAAGGCAGGAAATGTACACATGCAGATCTGGTTAGCCTCTGCTAGCCAGGCCTGGGTGAGGAGGGCATTCTCCATTCTCAATTCCTTGGCATAGGGTGCAGCCCTAGCCTCCACTCTCAAATTCAGAGGGGTCCCCCACTTCAGTCCGACCTTTCCTCATGGAATAGCAATCTCCCCAATTCTGTGGTCTTCCCTTTCTCTCAAACAACAAACCTCTTCTATAGCCATTTCCACGTGGAATAGTTTTGGGACACTTTCCGTGTGTGGCCTTTCCTTCCATCCAAGCCCTTATTAAGGTGGTACTCTAAATAAAAGCAACTCCTTTCCAGAGAGGAATTCTAGAGCTGGCAGTTGTTTGGATGTTAATTTTCTCGTCTTCTTATTTAACTAATTGTTTATAAAGGTGCAAGCACAAATGACAGAGGCAGGAGGCAGGAAGCAGACCTCAGGATCAGCAGGATCAGCAAGTCCTTCAGCGGTGGAGTCAATTGGTCAAACACCCGATGTGGCTCATTTTGGGGGCGGAAAATGATGGTGGGCTAAAGCAAGGGTCTGTGTTTTATAGGCTTCATTTAGGGTGGGACAGGAGGGTAATTCCTGGGTCCATTGTATTGGGGTCAGCTGATCCATTAGGGTGTGGGGGGGTCAGGTGCAAGAGAGTTCCTTTTGTGTTTCTTCTCTCCCTCTGGTTGAGGCCTGAGCTTTTAAATGACAAAAACTTCAATTTTACCCCAGACAAGGCAGGTGGGGGAATAGCTGCAGATAGGGGAAATTTCCTTGGACTTATTTTCCATATCCTCCAGAAGGTGTGTTAGTTCAGGCTTCTATTTTAAAAAACACCATAAGCTGGACACAGTGCAATATGCCTATCCTCCCAGCTATCAGGAAACTGAGGCAGGGGATCACAAGTTTGAGAATGACAATTTAGAGCGACCTTATCTTTAAAAAGGGCTGGGGATGCAGATTAGTGTGGAGAGTGTGCTTGTCTAGCATGTGCAAGGCCTTGGGTTTGACCCCTAGTATGGGGTGAGAGGGGAGGTGCAGGGGCAAACATAGACTGGTGTATTAGGGTTCTCTAGAGAAACAGACTCAACAGGAAGTATGATTATAAAAAGGGGATTTATTAGATTGGCTTACAGGACCAGAAGCTGGATAGTCCACAATGGCCATCTGCAGCTCAAGAGCTGGAAGAACCAGTAGCTGCACAGTCCAAGAGGCGTAAGCCCCAGAACAAGAAAGCTTAACAGTGCTACCCTAGTCAGAGACCAGGGCTTCTGGAAACTATCTGGAGAATCACTGGCAGAGTCTACTTTGGAAGAGTGAAGAAGCGAGATTCTGAAATCCTCAGACAATCAAAGAAGCCATCAAGAACGCAATCAAGAAGAGTGAAACTTGCATCTGCATCTGCTTCCTTGTTCTTCCAACTTTTATTCCATCCTATTGGGTGGTGCTGCCTGCACTTAGGGAGGGGCTCCACTTCAGTTCATTATTCCACATTCCAATCATTCCTAGACAGGCCCTCATTGACACACCCAGGGGCCTATTAATCATTGGCATCTATTAATCCAATCAAGTTGACAATTCAAATTAACCATTACAACTGGGGACAAGCATAGCCTGGTGACTTACAAACAACAGATATTTATTGCACACAGTTCTGGAGGCTTTTAAGCCAGGGCCCTCTCCCAGGCTGCAGATTGCCAATGTTTCATCATATCCTCACATGGTGGAGAGTGAGCTAGCTTTTAGAGATCCCTTGTATAAAGGTTCTAATTCCATTCATGAGGTCTCTACCCTCATGGCTTAATTACCTCCCAAAGACCCCTCCTCCTGATGTTATGGCATTAAGGGTTAGGATTTCAATCTGAATTTGGGGGTAGGAGGACACAAATAGTTCAAAACAGAGTATTTTACCCACAGTTCTGAATCAGGTATTATCTGATTCATTTTGGTTGCTCCAGTTCCCCTCACAGAGTTTGGGATATTTGTAGCATTTGTTGAATAAATAATAAGAATGTCCTATTGAAAAAAAAATGATTAATAGAACTGGGGTAGGGATATGTCACTGGGAGAGCTGCTGCCTGGCATGCTTGACGCCTTGGATTCACTTCTCAGCACTGGGGAAAAAGAAAAAAAAAATTGATGTTAATTACCTGATAGTTCTCAGAGATCTTTGCTATATGAAACAGAGAGACTAAGGTCCTAGCCTTAATGCTAGTTCCAGTTCTGTTTCTAACTTGCTGTACAACCAGGGCATGTCACTTTTCCTCTTTCTGTATCTTGGCAGGAAAATGAGAAGGTGGTTTTTTCTCATTCCTCTTTGTTCCATCAGCCACACCTCATTCTAATCCCCACCTGCAATCTGATGCTTCACAGTGGGGGCCTGGTTGGCCTGCTGGTTGGCTTATTATTAAAATCCATCTGCCTGGTTAAGATGTGCTTTCAAAGCAGAGCCGACCTAGAATTATTCTAGCTCAATGTTAAGTACACCTGTACATTCCTCACTGGCCTTCAGTGCCCATGTAAAGCTGGATGTTGAATGAACTCCTTTTCATCTCCTTTGTTTTATGTAATAAATGCCATCAGTCTGGACTGAGGATGTAGCTCAGTGGTAGAGCTCTTGTCTAGTATATGTGAGGCCCTGGTTTGATTCCTAGCACTGGGGAAAAAATCCAATCAGTTTTTTCCTATGTCTAGCCCCCATACACGACTGTGTGTTTGTAGCCAGCATGGTGACACAGACCTGTAATACCAGCGACTTGGGAGGCTGAGACAGAAAGATTGCAAGTTCAAGGCCAGCCTCAGCAATTTAGGGAGAGAGACTGTTACAGAGCTGGGCCTTCCAGGAAACTGAGGCAATGCAAACACCCACCCTCCAAACCCTGATTCCTGTGACCAAGTCAGAAAGATTTCAGAAATGTCACAGGAATGAGTTTATTGAAGGGATAGGAAAAGGGTAAGGGGACACTCTCAAGGGAGAGAGTGGGTCCTCTCAGAGAGGAGAGGGACAATGTGCCTTTCCTGTACTCCAGTTTTTGGGGGGATTCCAGAGAAGTTTCTAGAGAGTCTGGTCTAGGTCCACTTCTTGACTTTTGACTGACAGCAAGATGACATCAGACTTTCAAGTCTGTTCTAATTAGAACAACAGACCTGTTCTGATTAGGTTTTTTTAAGTTGTGAATGGACACAATACCTTTATTTTATTTATTTTTATGTGGTGCTAAGGATTGAATCCAGTGCCTCACATATGTTAGGCAAGCTCTCAACCTCTGAGGCACAACCTCAGCCTTCTAACTGGATTTTTTTTTTTTTTTTTTTAAACCAGGGATTGAACTCAGGGACACTCGGCCACTGAGCCACATCCCCAGCCCTATTTTTGTATTTTATTTAGAGACAGGGTCTCACTGAGTTGCTTAGGGCCTTGCTAAGTTGCTGAGGCTGGCTTTGAACTCGCAATCCTCCTGACTCAGCCTCCCAAGTCGCTTGGATTACAGGCGTGCGCCACCATGCCCGGCTCTAACTGGATTTTTAACCATGCATTCTTAAAGATTTTTTGACTAGGAGGGACTATCCTAATCTCCCAGGGTTCCAAGATTTGGTCACAGAGTTTCCTGGGTTCCTCCCATTGATATTATCTTAGGCTTGCATTTCTCCTGAAGTTAACAGGGAGTTTGCCAAGGGATATGACATAACCTGTCCACAGAGGCATGGCTGCAGTTAAATTGCTTCTTGGAAAAGAAAGCCCATGGGAGTCAGTACAGTGGGCCCATTTTGTGAAGCCCTTGTATTCCCACCACCCTTATCTGTTTGTTCTCTAACAAGACCCTTTCTCAAAATTAAAAAAAAAAAATTGGGCTGGGGATATAGCTCAGTTTTTAGAATGCTTGCCTCATAAGCACAAGGCTGGGTTCAATCCCTAGCCCCGCAAAAAATAAAAATAAAATAAATAAATAAAAATAAATAAATAGGACTGGTGATATGGCTCACCCTTGGGTTTAATCCCCAACACCAGGGGAGAAAACATGCACACATCCACTTTTTTTAAATTCTGATTTGTTATACCTCACAACAGAATGTGTTTCTATTCATTGTACATGAATGGAGGACAACTTTTCATTTCTCTGGTTGTACGTGATGTAAAGTCATACCATTCGTGTGATCATACATGTACCTAGGGTAAGAATGTCTGTGGAGTGCCATCCATGGCCCGTAAATAAAACCAGGCTTGGCTGAGTCATCAGATATAGGAATCTGACTCTCAGGAACTGGTAATCATGAAATATTGTTCCAGATTGCCTGTCGTATGTGGTTTCCGTACAGACTGTTTCACTGCTGAAATTTGCAGGCCCTATATGTGCCAATGACCAGCTAAAGCAAAATGGCTTGCTTAACTCCACCCCATCCTGTTTCTCATGGAAGAAGTTCCTTCCGGTCCCCCTTTGATCTGTACCACTATAAATAAAGAAAATGAGGCCTTCTCCATTTTGTTAGATCCAGACCCTTTAGCATGGCTCATCCTGTCACGCCCCCTGATTCAAAACGTAATTGTCTCCTGTGTTTTTTTTCTATTAAATAAATTTCTTAGCAATTAATTTACAGCCAGCCCATCCCTCCTACAGGAACCCTTTCCCTCACTCATGTGGGACAGAGGGCAAGAGATGTCCATTTCATTCCACCATCTTTCCCACCCCTGTTCCCCTCCCCCAAACATCCACTTTCTTAACCAGGTTTTTGTTTGTGTGGAATTTCCTGAAAAAGAGTATTACTTAGTTTTTGTGTGTGTGTGTGTGTGTGTGTGTGTGTGTGTGTGAGATGCTGATGTTCAAGCCCCAGGCCTCCTTGTGCATATGCAAAATTCTACGCATCTTTTACTGTTATAGCAACAGAAAACAGATTAATTGTTGGTGTTCTCCAGGGAGATTCTCCATCGGGATCGATTGGGAGAGTCAGTCAGGCCCACCCCAATCCAAAGTCCTCTCCCTATAGCCTGCCCCAACCCCTTCCCCTCCCTGTAGCCCCACTCTAATCCCTTCCCGTGCCCTATAAAAGTTGGCAACAAAAAAACTAGCACTCGATTTCCTGGCACCCCGCTTTTAGGCGTGAGGGCAAAATCGTCGCTGGCCAGCTAAAATAAAGGCTTCTTTTGGCTTAAC
The DNA here is from genome assembly GCA_020662805.1 of Glaucomys volans. NCBI lineage: Eukaryota > Metazoa > Chordata > Mammalia > Rodentia > Sciuridae > Glaucomys > Glaucomys volans. The sequence goes on along the minus strand of JAJEJO010048442.1, from coordinate 77,531 downwards.
ATGATCGGCTTGGATGATTTTATTTTCTTTGGTACAACATTACCACTGAGTTATCCCCAGCACCCTGAAAATTTTTATATGCTTTCTAAAGGAAGTAGGAACTGAAGGAAATGGAGACTTACAAAACCCTCAGGAAGAAGGGAGCTCAGGAATCTGACCTGTCACAATCTCCCTTTATCTGCCCAAACTCCCCTGCCCGCCAAAAGCAAGCCTGCCAAAAGTAACTGACCAACTCCTCTCATGACCTGGCTCTGCTAAACCCTGTAAAACTCAGACCCTTGTTGTAGCCCTTTGCAATTTTCCCTCTTGAAAATGTGCCCCTCTGCTGCTTAATAAAGCATCACTGATCCACTGAGGTCCACCTCCCTTTTTCTTCTTTTTGTATTCTCTTTCATTTGCTTTCAGGAATTCCATGTTGTATTCTTGGCAAGACCTTGGCCATAGCAGCATTATCCTTGTTCAGGGTCTTACAAGTGTGGTTACCGATCATTAGTCCAAAGAGGCAAGGGTTTGCAAGGACCAATTGATCATCTTTTACTCAACCCTAGCTCATTTATAATACTAAGTCATAACAAGCTACTGTTAATGACTAAGTTTTTGGCTGGGGTTGTGGCTCAGCGGTAGAGTTCTTGCTTAGCATGTGTGAGGCACTGGTTCGCACTGGGTTTGATTCTCTCGGAGTAACGGGTCATTTAGGGGTGTGCCCTTGAGATCTGAATCTTGCCCCTGTCCCCTTCCTCTCTCCCTCTCTGCTTCCCAGTGCCATGAGGTGAGCAGCCTTCCTTTGCCATACTCTTCTGCCATGGTCTGCCTTGCCTCAGGCTCAAAGCAATGGAGCCAGCCAGATATGGACTGCAACTTCTGAAATTCTGAACCTAAATAAATCTTTCCTCTTCTAAGTTGCTTTTTCAGGTATTTATCATAGTGATCAATAGCTAACTGGCACATTATCATAGCTACTCAACTCATGAGCCCATTGTGCCACCACCAGAGTAGCTGAGGAAAGAGGCTGACTGACATTACAGGATGAATTATCCTCTCCTCCTAGTTGTTGGGTACCTCCTCTATGTGATACAATAATTATTGTGGGCAATAATCTGAGATATAAAGACCCACATATTAACTCATAGATTTGAGATGCCTCTTGCCCAGATTTCCTTGGTTCGATCTTCCAACATTTTTTTTCCCCCATCTCTGACTAATTTGTCAGGCCATTCGCCATTGCTCAGGAGTCTAGGTGTAACTGTACTTCAGGCTGCTTTTCTCTTCTAAGTGAACAACCAAGGGTTTTGATTGTATGTCTGTTCACTGAAAGAACTTGCTTTAACCACGATCATTAAGAACCACCCCTGAGTCATGAAGCAGCAGTCCATTGTTTTCTTCTTTTGCAGTACTGGGGATTGGACCTAGGGCCTTACCCACGCTACACAAGCACTCTGACACTAAGCTACATCCCCAGCCTTTTAAAATTTTTATTTGAGACAGGATCTTGCTAAGTTGCTTAGCATAGCCTTGAACTTGAGATCCTCCTGCCCCAGCTTCCCGAGTAACTGGGATTACAGGTGTGTGCCACCACACCCAACACAGCAGTCCATTTCTTTGCTTTTTCTTTTTCTTTTCTTTTCTTTTCTTTTCTTTTCTTTTCTTTTCTTTTCTTTTCTTTTCTTTTCTCCTTCTCTCTTTTTTTTCTTTTTTTGGTACTGGAGATAGAATCTGGGGGTGCTGAGCCACATCCCCAAACTTTTTTTTTATATTTTATTACAGATAGGATCTCACTGAGTTGCTAAGTGCCTTGCTAAATTGCTGAGACTGGCTTTGAACTCTCAGTCCTCCTGCTTCAGCTTTCTGAGCCTCTGGGATTACAGGTGTGTGCCACCATGCCTGGCACAACAGTCCGTTTTTTTTATTAGTACCCCAAATTTCACCAACCCACCTCTGAAGTAGATTTGAGTTTGCCTTCTCTGACAGTGATTTTATTGGCTAATTCCCCCTTTCCCTGAAACCATAGATAAAAGTAGAGGAAGAAGTGTCAGAAGTAGGTGATATAGGGGGGGGAATGTGTTTCTGTCATTGCATTTTTTGGACCTGCTTGGACCCAATCCCAAATGTCCCATTTTTGTCATACAGCAGATTGTAGCTATAATTCTTATGGCATGTTTGATCTGATGATACTCACTCATGACAGGTGACTCCCATATGTAGTAACTTGATGTATCAGTTTCCTGTGGCTTCTGAAACAAATGACCAGAAACTTAGTGGCTGAAAACAATGGAGATTTACTCTGTCATAGTTCTGAAAGTCAGAAGTTCAAAAATCAGCATCGCTGAACTGAAATCAAGGTGTTAGCAGGCTGCACTCTCCCTGGAGGCTCGACGGGAGATTCCGTTCCTGTCTCATCTCCTTCCAGGGACTGCCAGCATTCCTTGGCTTGTGGTTGGATCACTCCTTCATGATTTCTTTGCCTTCCCCTCTTCTCGGTGTGTCAAGGCTCTGTGTGTCACATGTCCTCTCAAAAGGACATGTGATTATATTTAGAACCCACTGAATAATCCAGGAAAATCTTTCCATTTTTAAGATCTATAACTTAATCATATCTGCAAAGTTCCTTTTTTGTTATATAAGGCAATATTCACAGATATTGGGGTTTTTAAAATAATTTTTACTTGCAAATGAAGACTATCTTTTTATATATTTATTTTTATGTGGTGCTGAGGATCAAACCCAGTGCCTCACACATGTGAGGCAAGTGTTCTACCACTGAGTTACAGCCCCAGCCCTATTGGGGGTTTTAACTTATCATATTTGGTATCCATGGTCTAGCAATTACTCTCTACCAGATCACTGCGGTATTCCAGGATCTGCTTTTCAAATGAGATATTCTCTTCCACAGAAGGCAGAGTCTTGCTCCAGAACCCTAGGACTGCAACTCTCTTTTTATTGTTTTCCAAGCTGCTGCACAGCATTCCTCTCCCCCACAGGTATTCTGGGTCATATCCCTAAGTGTCATAGTAGCTTGTATTGCGGAATGATCATACTGCAGAGTCCTCCCTTACTTTTAGCCCCTGACAAAACTGACAGCTTTCCAAATCATTAGATAAATCCATCAGAGCATTTATAGTCTAGTCTATGCAGCCTCCAAAATTTACCAAACACTGCTCTTTCTCAGAGATGGGAGTACAAGTGTAAAACTTGTCCTTTATCTTAAAAGGGATGTTCTGCCTGCCCTAGACTATTAGTCCCCAAGAAACTTCTCCAACATGGCAAGCCCATAAATTTTCATGGCGTTTATTTCCGGTCCTGTGAATACTTGTTATTGGGGCATCTTACCTTATACTTGTTGAGGTATCTTCCTTTTCCTACTTACTAGGACCTCTAGTATGATACATCACATGCTAGGGGGCCAATGTTGATGTTCTCTGAGTGAGATGATCAGGGTTCCTGAAGGCTGCTCTGACAGAACAAGAGAATTAGCATAACTTTGGGGCAATGAATGTGGATTTTCATCCTTTCCAGAGAAAAGTGAGCTGCTTTTGATTTTTACTAATGGGGACCTAGAACACATCTCTCAGATCAATAGCCACATTTCAAGTGCCAAGGGTGTATTACAGTAAAGATCCCACATTCTGTACGGTAGCTACAATTTAGGTTCTATTGATTAAGTTTATGATAGCCACCATCATTTGCCCGGGTCTGGTTTGTTGTTGTTGTTGTTGTTGTTGTTGTTTTGCAGTGGCCAGAGAGGTAATTTGAATAGGGATATAATAGGCATAAACAGGCTCACATCCTCTCGTTTGTGATAGTATTAATCTCTCCAATTCCCTCTAGGATATGATATTGCTTCTAATTTGCTATCTTGGCTTGACTGGGGCTGTGAAGTGGCTGGAAATATCAAGGACTTCTACCTGGCCCTTTCTGAAATAAAGGTGCTTACCTCTCAGGTCAGGAAACCAGTGTGAGAGCTCTGATTTCTACTAAATATACCTCCACTAACCTCTATTCCCAGGAACTGGGGATTAACCACAAGGTGGTTCTGTGAACAAATGGGACCATTTGAAATGGACTTGGACTAGAAGTGCTTTTATCACTTTGCTTCCATAATTCAAATTCATCATCTAAAAGTGGGATGACAGCTCTGATCTAATAGGGTTTTTGTGAAGTTTTACTGATAGGTGCAAACAAATAATACTATGCTCAGACATCTTTCTGAGAAATCTTGGTCCCTATATTAGATGGTTTCCTTGAATCCTGAATTTTCAAACTGTCTTCCATGTAGAGCATAGTAATTAAGAACAAAGATTTGGGACCCAGACTCTGGGGTTTTGGATTTGGGCTCTACCAGTAGTTGCTGGATGTTGGGCAAGAGGTTTAACCTCTCTGCCATTCAGTTTCTTTTCTTTTCTTTTCTTTTTTTTGGTACTGGGGATTGAACCCAGGGGCACTCCACCACTGAGCCACATCCCCAGCCCTATTTTGTATTTTATTTAGAGACAGGGTCTCACTGAGTTGCTTACGGCCTTGCGACGTTGCTGAGGCTGGCTTTGAACTTGCGATCCTCCTGTCTCAGGCTCCCAAGTGCTGGGATTACAGGCGTGCGCCACCGCGCCCGGCCCATTCAGTTTCTTTAAACAATGAAGAAATTTTAGTATGTATCTTATAGTATTGTTTTGTGAATTGAGCTATTAATGGAAAGCAATTAAAATTCCCTGGATCATAGTAAGCACTATGTAACTATTGGCTATTGTTATTGTTCATTATTATTATTAATTGGCCAACTCTAACACTCAGAATTTCTCACCAGGGCTGGGACTGTAGCTCAGTGGCAGAGTGCTTGCGTAGCATGTGTGAGGCACTGGGTTCGATTCTTAGCACTGCATTAAAATAAACATATAAAATAAAAGCATGCTGTCCATCTGCAACTACAAAAAAAATAAAAAAAAAAAAGAATTTCTCACCAGCTTATTATTTCCTCAGAATTCCCAACTAGTACTCTGTTACTTAACTTTCGGCCCCCTCTTCTCTCTTTTCCACATCCAAAACATAATTCTTATTTTATTATATCTCTGTTTAGCTTTCTCCTTATAAATCATACCCAGAGGCTTAACTTGTCTGGAAAATATAGTCCTATTTTCTTCTTTATTAAGGTTGAATAATATATACTATATGCCACATTTTCTTTATCTAGCAAGGCAGGGCGGAGCTCAGTGACAGAGGGCTTGCTTAGCATGCACAAGACCCTGGGTTCAATTCCCAGCAGGGCAAAAAAAAAAAAAAAAGAAGAAATGAAAAGAAATATTTACTTAGTACTTACTCTGTGCACTGTGCTAAAAACTTCATATGGATCAACTCATTTATTCACTTAACAATCTAATGTGGTAGATATAAATACATTTCTAGATATAAATATTTATTCATATAGAAATTCATTTCTGTGATTATATTTCCCACTTTATAGACTGGGGAAAAATAGGGGTTTTTTCCTCTCTTTTCAGTTTTTTCCAAACATTTCCATTTTTTTTTTTTTTTTTTTTTTTTTTTTGCGGTGCTGGGGATTGAACCAAGGGCCTTGTGCTTGTCCATTTTGTTTTACAAAACAATTTTATTGAGAAATAATTCACATTCCATATAATGTACCCACTTGAAGTATACAGTTCATGTGTTTGTTTTATTTTTATTTTTTGGCAGTTCTGGGGATTGATCTCAGGGTCTAATTTACCTAGCTAGGCACGAGCTCTATCACTGAGCTATATTCCCAGCCTTCAATATAGAGAAAATTGAAGTTTTTCATTTTAAATTTATTTTTATTTTTTAAAATTTTAATTTATAAATAATTGTGTGAATTTATGGGAGGTGATATGATGTTTTGATACATAAATATATTGTGGAGTGATTAAGTCAAGGTGTTAACATATGTATCACCTTAAATACTTACCTTTTTGTGGTCAGAACATTTAAAATCTAATCTCTTAAACTGTTTTCAAATGTACAATATATCATTATTACCTGTAATCACCATGCTGTTCAATAGATTTCTGAAACTTATTCCTCCTGTCTGACTGAAACTTGTACCTTTTGACCGGTGTTTCCCTAGTACTAGCCTACCCCTTCCCCTCCACCCTCAGGATCTGGTAACCACCATTCTACTCTATGCTTTTATGAGTTCGACTTGTTTAGATTCCATGTGTGAGTGGGATCATACAATTTATTTATTTATTTATTATTAATAATTAATATATTTTATTTCTGTGCCTGACTTATTTGCCTTAGCATTATATCTTCCAGGGTCATCTATGTTGCTATAACTGGCAAAATTTCCTTCTTTTTAAGGTTGAATAATATTTCCTTGTATATGTATATACTGTACACCATGTTTTCTTTATATATCCATTCACTTAAGGACACTTAGATTGAGTCTATTTCTTGGAATTTGTGAATAATGCTGCACTGCAATAAACATGGATGAAAATTGCAATTTTGGAGAGGTATAATAACTTACCTGTGGCCACATAGGAATTGGTAATCTCATAAACTTGGGTTCCATATCCAAGTACCAACTATTGGAAGATGACATTATATACTACTTAGGATTAAACACTCTTATGTCTGTGGTCAGATTCTGGATTTGTTGCTATTTATTGCCATCCTACCTGCCTAAGAGTCTCTTGAAATTATTTGGCCCTTTCATTGAAGACAGAAGAAAATCTAGTCAGTTGAGTTTTAAAATCATGTTTTCAAATCATGTTTTCTCCAGGACCTACCACAGAACCTGACATAGAGCAGACATTCGCTCAAAAAGTTAACTTAGTCAAGATACTATTATAGAGACTGGGGTTATGGCTCAGCGGTAGAGTGCTTGCCTAGTGTGCATGAGGCACTAGTTTGTATCCTCATTATCACAAAAAAATAAATTAATTAATTAAATAAATGTGTCCACCTACAACTAAAAAACTATTTTTTAAAATATTTTGTTTTAGTTGTAGTTGGACACAATACCTTTATTTTATTTTTATGTGGTGCTGAGGATCAAACCCTGGGCCTCACACATGCTAGGCAAGCGCTTACCACTGAGTCACAACCCCAGCCCCTAAAAAACTATTTTTTTAAAAAAGATACTATTATAGGCACTGCATGGATTACAAAGATTATTGATGTGTTGGTCTGGATCTATGGTTTCCCCAAATGCTCATGTGTTAGACATTGCAAGAAAGTTCATAGGTAAAATGGTTGGATTATGAGAGCCTTAACCTAGTCAATGCATTAATCTGCTTGAATATTTTAACTGAGCAGTGACTGTAGGCAGGTAGGGTGTGACTGGATGGGGTTGGGTACTGGGGACATGCCTTTGAGGTAAATATTTCATTCCTGGTGAGCAGAGCTCTCTCTCTCTCTCTCTCTGCTTCCTGATCACCATGTCCTGAGTTGCTTTCCTCCTCCACATTCTTCTGCCATGATGTTCTGTCTTACCTTGGGCCCAAAGCAATGGAGTGGGTCATCTATGGATTGAGACCTCTGAAATCATGAGCCCCAAGGCATGGTTGCACATGCCTGTAATCACAGTGACTTGGGAGGCCAATGGGAGGATTGCAGGTCAGAAGTTAAGCTCAGTAGCTTAGCAAGGTCCTAAGCAACTTAGCAAGACCCTGTCTGAAAATAAAAAATAAAAAGGACTGTGGTGTATTTCAGTAGTAAAGTACCTCTGGGTTCAGTCCCCAGGACCAAAATAATAAGAATAAGAATAAGCTTTCCTTCCTCTAAATTGTTCTTGTCAGGTCTTTTGGTCATAACAACAAAAAAGTTAACTAAAACATTGATTTATTACCTTTACTCTTAAGGAATTTACAGGTAAGGAGAAACTGTTGGGTGCTTAAATAATCCTAATATCAGAAGGAGTATGCTAAATCTTCCTATTTTAAACAAAGATCTTTTTTTGCTGCTCAGATAATTTATTTTTGGAGCTTAATAACATGCAACATGCCCCTAGTATCTACCAGGCACTATTCTAAGTGCTTGCTGATGAGTTAATGAAGAGAACCACCTCCTAATGCCCTACCTTTATGGAGCTTACATTCTGGCATGGGGAAGAAGAAACAGTCAACAATGAATTTAACAAATTGAGTAGATGATAGGAGATAGAAATGCTATGGAAAAATAATAATTGGAGAGATGGGAAACTTAAAATGAAAGCAAGCTGTCAGTGCAAGTCCTGCTCATTAACATGTGTATCTTGCTGCCTCTGGAGTTAAGTGCTTTGACTTCCCAGGTTACTTCAGGGTCATATCAGGCCACTGTTAGCACAGAGAAACAAAAATATCTTTATAAAAACAAAGAGGAGGGAGAGAATTATTCAGTTGCAAGTATGCAGTAAGGTTCTCTTGATGTTATTTGAGAGGATCTTAAAGGAAAGGTAATGTTTTTAGGATGGAAGATGGGATGGAATATCATTTTAGGCAGAGAGAATAACAGGAAAAAGGCATTGAAGAGGAAGAGATTGGGGTGTGTTCAAGGAATGGCAAGTATCTGGGTACAACTGGAGCTTAGGTTATATGGGGGAGAAAAAGAATGGGGCAAGGGGCAGTGATGTCAGACCTTAGAGGTCACTGAAGTAGAGGATTTCAGACTGTCTAGCATTTGTTCATGTACTTCTAGTAACGATCCTTGATTTTCACTTAAGGATCTATTCCACTTGTTCTCAGTCCATGCTGGTTGGGCACGGCAGCCCCATACCACCACCACATGCAGTCTGCATCCAGACAAACCAATGCTTGGCGTATCACTGATGATACATAACCATATCAGACCAATCAGAGCCACCAAAGCTCAATATTTCCTACAACTTTTGCTTAAGATATATGGAAAAGGGGCTCCCTTTTCCCCTCAGACTTGGACCTAGGAGTGTATGGGACAGAGCTACAGAGGCTAAGCCTCTGTATTACAGTGGCTAATGCCACTAAGAAGGCATTACATGACCAAGAGAAGGATTGGGAAAAAAGAAAAAAAAGACAGGGAATGCAGTTTAGTGGTAGAATGCTTGCTTAGCCTATGTAAGGTCCTGGGTTCAATCCCCAGTAATACCCCCCACAATTAATAAATAAATAAAATTAATTAATTAAAAGAAGAAAAAAAAAAAGAAAAAGAAACAAAGTTGAGAGTTGAACAGAGAGAGCTACCAGTCATAGTGAAACCATTACTTCCCTGAACTTCTCCAGTGTTTAAGGCAATGAACTCCTGCTCCTTATTTTTTTCTTAAGTTTGAGTAGCATTTTCTGTCACTTGCAACCCAAAGAGATTTGAAAAACTCAGAACTGTTTATTTTATCCTGGAGGTGACATATTTAATGAAGGGATTTATGTGGGTGGTGGCATGATCCTTTCATCTTCTATCAAACTCACTCTGGCTTCTGGGTGAAGACCAAACCTCAGAAGCTAGATGGACGTGGTTTGAACACAATCTGGGTCATTTATTAGCCCTGTGATATCAGGAGGTGTATCCTTCAGGATTATATTTGAGAAACACAACCCCTACTATAAGTGTATACATGTACATAACATAAGGAATTGGCTTTTGTGCTTGTGGGGGCTGACAAGTCAATTCTGAAATCTGTAGGCCAGGCTCAGGCTAGAATCTCCTGAGCAGGAGCTGAAGCAGAAGTCCACAGGTGAGTTTCTTCCTCCTCAAGGAAAATCTCAGTTTTGCTCTTTAATCTTTTAACAGATTGGATGAAGCCCAGATTATTGAGGACAATGTTGTTTACTTACAGACATTTGATTATAGATGTTTACCACATATACAAACTACCTTCACAGCAACACCTAGATTAGTGTTTGATTAAATAACTGAGTAGTGGAGTCTAGTAAGGTTGGTATGTAAAACTAACCATCACTTAGTTTCTTTAAGTCTTGCTTCCCTCAAATATAAAAACTGAGGTACTGATTCTTACCTCATCTGTGAAAACGTGGGTTCAGCAGAACTTCACACAGTACAGAGCACAGTGCTCAGCATGTGGTAGCAGCTCTGTTCGCAGGAGTTAGCGAGAATGCCTTTGTAAAAGTTCAGAAAAGCAAGTTTTGGTTTAGATAAGAATACTTTCTCTTTCTGATTTAGTTTTTTAAAAGTAAAAATCACATATTTACTTTGTTTTGAAATGTGTTTTACTATGTTGCCCAGGCTGGCTCCGAACTGCTTGGCTCAAGCAATCCTTCTGCCTCAGTTTCTGAGGCATGCATCACTATGCCTGGCAAATAAATATAATACAAGCCAAGATAGTTCAAATTGGTAGTTAATGAAAAGTTAGTCTCTCTCTTAGTCTAGATCATTTCCTCAGAAACAATATTATTGATAATTTCCTACCATCTATACACACACACACACACACACATACACACACTGTATTAGTCAACTTTTTGTCATGGTAACCAAAATACCTGTAAGAATAACTTAGAAGAAACAATGCTTATTTTGGGCTCATGGTTTCAGAGGCTCAGTCCATAGTCAGCCAACTCCATTGCTTTGGGCCTAAGGTGAGGCATAACACCATGGTGGAGGGACAGCAGTGGAGGAAATCTGCTCACTGATGGCAGCCAGGAAGCAGAAAGAGTGGAAAGGGCCACATGGAAGATGAATCCTTTCATCCAGGGCACTCCCCCAGTGATCTACCTCCTCTAGTCATGCCCCACCTGCCTACAGTTACCACCTAGTTAGTTCATTCAAATTAGGATGAACTGATTAGGTTATAGCTCTCACAATATAATCACTCCACCTCAGAATACTCCTGCATTAACACAGGAGTTTTGGGGGGACACCTTATATCCAAACAATAACATTCTGCCCCTGATCTCCAAAAGTTCATGTCCATCTCATAATGCAAAATACATTTAGTGCATCTATAAGAATCTCCATAGTCTTAATAATTTCAAAATTGCCCAAGAGTTCAAGTTCAAAATCTTCTCTAAGACTCAAGGCAGACTCTTGGCTATAAACCCCTGTAAAGATAAAAAAACAAGTTATATATATCCTGTATACACTGGCACAGAGTAAACATTGCCATTCCAAAAGGGAGGAATAGGGTCATAGAAACAAGGGATGGGACCAAAACAAGACCAAAATCCTGCCAGGCAAACATTTCCTATAACTCTATGTTATAGGAAAAATAGAGTTTCTGGGACACATGTTGGCCAGATGTGAACTCCAAAGGGTTTGGGCATCCTCATTCCTATGGCTTTGCCAGTTGCAACTCATATAACCTCTCTCTGCCTGGCTCTGTCCATAGCCAATAGCTTTCCTCAGTACTAGTTCCATGTTACTGGCATTGCTTAATCTCAGGGATCTCCATTGCAGTTTTGGCTTCCTTCTCATAGCATCATGTATAATGCCTGTAAGGATTTTGACCCTATTATACTTTGCCTGGCTTCCCAGGCCTTCCTCTGAAATCTTGGTGGAAGATTCCATAATCCCTAACTTCAGCATCCTGCATTCCTGCAGAATTAGCACCATGTGAATGACACCAAGTTCTGCCACCAGTTCAAGCAGTAGCTGGGCCCCCCTGAGACTATGTGCACAGTGGCCTCTAAATGCCTGGGTAGCTGAACACAGTGAAACAACTTCCTAGGTTCCCCTATGTGAACAGTGTGCCCCCATGGTCTCTTCTCAAAGGAATTTTTACATTTATATCCTTGAGTCTTCAATGAGTGTGGTCTTTCCAATTCCTGAGATGCCCGCAAGACATCTTTCATATTGTCTCTGTGCAGAGTATTCAATATCTCTTTAGTGGCTTTAATCTCTTCTACAACCACACCTTCCTTGACTCTAATTTCACTCACATTTCTGGCCAAACTGCAAGTTTTAAAAATACTTCTACTCTGGATTCTCACAGTGAAACTGGCTAAAAGCCCATAGCAATATCCATATCACCCTGGAATGTTGTGCTATTTTGAAATTTCCTCTGCCAAGTTAATTAGTCCATCGCCTTTAAATTCATTAAATTTGCTCATGTGGTCTCACTGCCTCAGCAGTCTCAGAACATGGGAAAAATGTAGACAAGTTCTTTGCCAGAGTATAACTTGAATGGCCTTTAGTCCAATTCACAATAGACTCCTTGTTCCCCTCTGAAACCTTATGAACACAGTCCTTACTGTCCACATTCTTCTTGGCATTCTGGTCTTCTGAGCTCCCACCAGAATCCCCCATTAATCTCTGATTACAACATTCTAAGGCTTCTCTAGCCTGCATTTCCAAACTTTTCTGAACTCTTCTTGAAAATCAGTTCCAAAGGTTTCTGAACCACATGGTAAGGTTAGTCAAAGCAATGACCCCTTTTTAAGTATTGATTTCTGTTAGTCAGTTTTTCATGACTATGACCTGATAAGAACTACTTAGAGGAAGAAAAGCTTATTTTGGTGTTATGGTTTTAGAGGTTTCAGACCATGGTTGGCTTACTCCACTGCTTTGGGCCTGAGCAATGGCAGAAGGGCATGGTGGAGGATCCTTGCTTTGCTGATGGTGGCGAAGAAGAAGAAGAAGGAGAAGGAGAAGGAGAAGAAGAAGAGAAAGAGAGAGAGAGAGAGAGAGAGAGAGAGAGAGAGAGAGAAGGAAGAGCCAGGGGAACAAGCAAATCCCAAGGGCACACCCCAACAATCCATCTCCTTTAGACATGCTCCACATTCCAACAGTTACCATGCATTAATTCATTCAAATTAGGATGGACTGATTAGGTAACAGCTCTGAGAATCTTATTATTTCACATCTGAACATTCCTGCATTTACACAGGAACTTTTGGGGACATCTTATACCCAAATCATCACACACACACACACACACACACACACACACACAGCTTTTATTACACTCAGGTTTCAGCTTCCTTCCCCCTCCCTCCCTCCCTTCCTTCCTTCCTTCCTTCCTTCCTTCCTTCCTTCCTTCCTTCCTTCCTTTCTTCCCTCCTTGCTGTGGAATTGAACTCATGACTTTACTCATGCCAGGCAAGTACCCTACAACTGAGTTACATTCCCAGCTCCTTGTTTATTTTTTAAATGTAACAGTGTATCTTAGACAATGTTTCATTTCAGTACATAGGAATCTATTTCCTTTTTTAAATGGCTACATCATTCCATTGTATGACTAAACAGTAATTTAATTGATAAGTCCCCAGCTGATGGTCATTTAGGTTACTAACATTTTTTGCTATTATAAATAACACAGCAAACATCTTTGTACATACATCTTTGTGTAAGAATATCGGTAAGAGAAATTGCTAGAACTGGAAAGTGCTGCATTAAGGGCTTGCTCATTTGAAAAGTCAATAAATAGTAGCAATTTGTCTTTCAAAGAGATTGCATTAGTTTATTTCCCACCAATAGTATACGGGTGCTTGTTTCCCCACCTCCTCTACCACTCTGGTTTTAAACCTACTTGCTTTCCTTTAAAGTACCAAAATGCACACTTTAAATAATGGGCACCATAATGATCCTTACTCTGGGTAAGAGCTACAGTTTTGTTGGGTTTTATCTTCCTGATAGCAGAGCTGGGCCTTCTGCTTGTCCTGTGGTCTCTGCTGTGAGGGTTGGGGGTAGGTGACCTGACCACAGCACTTAACCAGAATAGCTTCAAGTCACAGGTAAAAGGGTAAGCCAGACTGCAGGCTGGTGCCCCGCCTGATAATGGAAATGCAAACAAGCCAAGTTCTATAATAGGACACAGAGCCATTGTCGGGAAACCACAAATTGCTGACTTGCTCCGGCAAACAATCAATATTCAGAAGTTGAGAGGAATTTTAAAGATGTACCCTACAAAAGGGGCTGACTTGGGGGAGGACTTGTTTTTAGGAAAAAACTCAACACCAGAGGCCTTTGTGATACTTCCTAGAAAGCCACTGAGGAGGCCCTGCAGTCTCTTTGCCACTCCTGTGATGATTCCAGCACCCTGGGCTGCCAGAGCTAGAGTAGATCTGGAAAATTACAACAGGACAACATAGGGCAGGAGTTAGTGGTACAACTGGGCTCAAATCCTGGCACAGTCATTCATTTGCTAGCTCCCTGACCTTGCACGTGTTGCTTTACTTCTCTTAGGGAAGTCTGTTTCTTCATCTATAGATAATAATGTAACTTAGAGGCTGCTTTTGCTAAAAACTTTGACTTCTATTTGGCTCTACAAATGTAAAAAACTTGCATCTCTGCAACCATTTTGCATCTGTCTCCTTTGATCTGAGTCAGTCACCTTGGATTCCAGGCACAATGGAATCTGATCAATAAATATCTTGTGATGAATCCAGACCATACCCCAGGGTTGGGGATCTAGCTCAGTGGCTAGTATACTTGCCTAGCATGCTCCAAACCCTGGGTTCAATCCCAAGAATCACAAAAAAAAAAAAAAAAAAAAAAAAAAAAAAAAAAAAAAAAAAAAAAACAAGACAAAAACCAAAGCAAACAAACAGAAAGAAACAACACTCCAGGAAACAGCCTCTTTCTTATGGCTTCAGATGAGGCCCTGCCTGAGCAGAACAGAGATAATGTCAACCAGCCCAACATGTAACTGAGACTACTTGATAATTCATACTTCTGATCCCCCTTATCTATATAATCTGGGAACTTATGTCGGTACTCTTACAGGCAGGGCTGGAAACATGATTCCCTTTGTCTTTCTGGTATAGCTATGCTGATTAAAGTACCTTTCCTTCTTTTCACTATTACTTTTCCCTTTGTTTTTTGGTATAAGTGACTTGTTGGGACTCCCTAGAGATGGGCTTCTGGCCTAGGACTCTGGTAACAATAACGCCTATCTCAGATGGTCATCGTGAGAATCAATTGAATGATTATGGAATTGGAAATAACAGCACAATGCCTGGATCTTCATAATGGCCTGATGAATTGTTGTTATTAGTATCAATATTAACAATAGGGGCTCAGAAAGGGAACTAGGAGTTGAGGTGCCTGGAGGAAGAACTGTTTGAATGAGATCTTGAATAACTGGGAAGATTTGGCACATTACAATGAATGAAGTTTATGTGCAAAGGTTCTCTTTTGCTTTTCTGGGCCTGACCAGCAAACATTGTTGGGGCCTCAGCAGTAGACCACTGAGGAAAGGAGTTGGGGTATATGTAGGCTATGATCCCACTGTAGAACCTGCCTAGTAGTCCTAGAGTCCTGGTTTGAATGGTATTTACAATGACACTGGCATTTAGGTACTGGGAATTGAACACAGTGGCACTCTGCCTCTGGGCTACATCCCCAGCCTTTTAAAAATTTTTTGTTTTGAGATAGTCTTGCTAGGTTTCCCAGCCTGGCCTCAAACTTGTGATACTCTGAGTTACTCAGCCTCTTGAGTAACTGGAATTACAGGTGTGTGCCACCATGCCTGGCAGATGTTTTGAGTTTATATTGGAGTGTAGAGATTATTGGTGGCAGGAGTTTCTGTGCAATGTAAATATTTGCCCTAGTAGGAATCCCCTTTGAGAACAGTATGAAGAAGTACCATATGTTGATATCTTGTACTTGGCTCATAATACTTACTGATCCCACAGGAGAAAGCACTGAATGTGTCCCTTTAAGAGGGGTATATTTTGATCAAGTTGTCTACTCCTCATATATGCCCTCTCCCAATCATCCACTGCAACATGACATGGTCTTCTCCCAGCCCTTCATTGCCATGAAGGTAAAGAATGAATGTTCAAGTCCTCCCAAAATTCATGTGTTAAAACCTTAATCTCCAAAGTAAAGGTATTTAGAGTGCTCACTTTGACAGCTATGCTAAAATTGGAATGATACAGAGAAGATTAGCATGTTCCCTGCACAAGGATGACATGCAAATTCCTGAAGTGTTCCATATATTGAAAAAAAGGTATTTGGAGATAGGGACATTGGGAGGTAATTAGGTCATGAGAATGAGCCCATAGGATGGGATTAGTGGGTCAGTTGCCTGCAAACCTGGAAGTAGGTGCTGTCCAGATTCTGGATCTGTCAGCACCTTGATCTTAGACTTCCAGTCTCCAGAATTGTGAGAAATGAATGCACATTGCTTAAGCCACCCAGTCTATGGTGTTTTCAATACAGCAGCCCAAACTGATTAGAATGGCATTTATCGTCTCATAGAAGAAAGTGTACAACTGGGTGTGGTGGTGCCCGCCTGTCATCCCAGAAGCTTGGGAGACTGAGGCAGGAGGATTGTAAGTTTGAGGTTAGCCTCAGCAACTCAGTGAGACCCTCAGCAATTTCAAAATAAACATAAAAAGAACTGGAGATGTAGCTCAGTTGTAAAGTGTCCCTGTCCCAAAAAAGGAAAAAAAAAAAAAAAAAAGAAGAAGAAGAAAGTATATTGAGGTAGCCCAATGGCATAGCACTCCATGATGTAAGTGACCCAGGATCCTCCTATATTGAGGCTCCACTATCATCATCCTGTGGCCTTTACATCATGGTCCCTGATGTCTCTTCTTGCCACATGTCTATCATTCCAGCAAGTAGAAAGGTGGAAAGGATGAAGAGGGGCACACTCCCTCACTTTAGGGACATGTCCCACAAGTTACCACTTCTTCAGTAATAAGGTTATACCTATCTGAAAAGGGGTTGAGAAATATGGACTTTCTTTTGGGTAGTCTAGTGCCTGGTTAAAATATTTGTGTTTCTATTACTGAAAGAAGTAGGGGTAAATAGATCAGAACTAAGGATCATCAATTATCTTCAGGGACTGGATATCTGAGATCAGAGGGTAAGGTCATGTCCTGTGGGAGGAACAAGTCTCTCTTTTAAGGGGCTGATGATTCTCTGACAATTGTGAGAGAAGAATACAAGAGGACATCAGTGTGAAAGATATGCCTGAGATAGAAAAGTGAAGGACCAGATACTTCTCTGGGGTTGGGATTCTGAGGAGTCTACACAGACTGTGCAGGGCTTTTGAATGAGGTTGGGAAGTAGCCTCTGAAACAGACACAGCAGGGGGTGGGCAGGGAGTCTTCCCACAGTGTGCTCCAGGTGGGAGAGGCTAGACCTTCCTTTGCAAAGATATTCTAGCTCATGTTGTTCTTGATGTTTCTTTCCATTTGGCCATCCCTCCCTAGGGAAATTGTGTTGACTGTGAGTCTGGAGTCTGAGATCACAGCTGTGCCATGTGGAATCATGAGAAACAGAGGGCTTCTCTGCCTACTTTTGAATGCAGGCTCTATCAGGGCAGTCCCCTTTTCTGTTATGCAATTGCTGCATGATGATGAAGAGCACATACCTGCATGAACTGGGTCTATGCTCCACTTTGCTGTCTTTCCTCCCTCAACAAGGCCTGGCATCCTTATTCTGGGGCAATTTCTTAGAGGGTGTGTACACCTACAATTTAGCATTGAATCCCCAGTGCCAGATAACAGTGATTGAACTGAATCAACAAACATACAAAACTCTTCATAATCTAATTCCAGTGCACATCTATCTATATATCTCTCTCTAAATCTCTCTATATATACACCCCCACACAGGTATACATGTATACACACATATACATGTGTGTGCGTGCGTGTGCACTTCTGCATGCTGGGGATTGATTCTGGGATTGCTGGCGTTCTATGCACATCCTCTACCACTGAGCTACACCCCCAGTTGCAGAACACTTTTTTTTTCGTTTATTTTCTCAGTCTATAGCTAGTGTTGAGTCTCAACTATGTAAGATAATAGTAATATTGATAATTACCATTCATTAAATGTTTAAAAGTTACACCTTTTACATGCATTTATTCATTTACTCCTCTCAGAATCTTACCAGGTAAGTATATTTATTATCACTGTTTGTCTGATGAGAAATTAGGCTCAGAGAGGTGAAATTAACTTGCTGAAGGTCACATAGCCAGCAAGTGGTGGAGCCAGGACAAGAAGCAAGGCAGTCTGCCCAGACCCTTCGCCTCTCCCAGCATTCCTCTCCAACTTCAGAGTTGGCTTTATTCTTTTAAGTAGTGGAGCCTTTGCTCTCCTGAAATGTCCTTCCTCAATTTCTGATTCTAGCTAACTCCATTTGTCCTTTAAAATCCAGTTTAGATATTGCCTCCCTGGTCCCACCCACCACTCCAACCAGGGAAGGGAGGTTACCATCTCCGTTTTGTTGTCTTTACTAGTTTCTTACAACCTTGAACTAGGAGCTGTTTTTAAATGGATCTGACACTGAGCTCGTCGTGCCTTGGTATCCCCAGCCCTCAGTACAGGGCCTGCATGTGGAAGGTCCTTTGTGTTTGTAATGAGTAACTGATCCCACTGCTTCACATGCAAGGAAACAAATCCAGAGAGGCAGAGGACCTGTTCACATCACACAGCAAGTGAGAGAGCAAGCCAAAGCTGGACCCAAGGACTCCTAATTCCCAATCCTGCTATCTGTCACACCATTTGGTCTGGGTATAGAATATTGGGAAAAATCTTCATGCATCTTTGAGCCTTTCTTAATTCTGTTGTACTTTTCATCCCAAAGAGGATGTCTTTGAGAGTGCTGGCGGGAGAATGAATTTTGGCAATCTTGTCTGGAAGTCATGAGGCAACAGGAAAAAACAGACAAACAATCCTGGTGTGTATTTTGCTGACCCAGTCTTCAAAAACAGCAGAACAAAACACTCCAAACTCAAGTTGGGGCTCTGGCCAGCAGGGCACCAAGTCAACTTGGACAGAATTCACTAAATGGATCTTCTTCCCTCTTTCTTAAAATGGTGGAGCCTTGAGAGAGGAAGTGTTTTCTAGTTTACCTGGATTTTCTTTAATGCAAAGCAAAAAACATAGCAAATTTCGCCAAGTTCTTGAGGATTAAAAAAGTAAACAAACTCCAGGCACATCTTCTCTTGCTCTGTTACACAACTAAATGACTTCTCTGTGTCTCAGAACCTTGGGTACAAAATCCTCCCTCAGCCTCTTCCTAGATATTGTACTGCTGTGTCTCCACTGCTTCACTGTATTAGTTTGCAGGGCTGCTGTAACAAGCACCTCAGACCGGGTGGCTTAAAGAATAGAAATTAATTTTCTCACAGTTCTGGAGGCTGGAGTCTGAGATCAAGACTGGCAGATTTGGTTTTTCCTGAGGGCCTTTCTCCTTGGCTTGCAGATGGCCAGCTTTTATGGCTCTGGCTATTTTTCCTATCAGTGAAATAAGGGACAGTAAGTTTAGAAGAAATTGAGCCTCCAGGGTCAAAATAGCCCAGGGGAAACAGTGCACAGAATTGCAGTGACATTGCCCCAGCTGGTCAATGCTGGATTGCATTTCATCTAAAATAATCTTATTTTATGTTCAATCACATAAGAATAAAGCAGGTGGCACATACTTGTAATCCTAGTGACTCAGGAGGCTGAGGCAGGAGGGTCACAAGTTCAAGGACAGCCTCAGCAACTTAGTGAGACTGTTTCAAAAAATTAAAAAGGACTGGGAATGTAGCTCAGTAGTAAATCACCCCTAGAGTCAATCCCAATACCCAGAACACAAAAACAAAAACAAAAACTATTCATTATTAAGTCTCATCCTGATTTCAGAGATTCTGGAATCTGAAAAAAATGTGTCTTGGGATTGATGAAAGATCTTGTTTTTTGTCTTTTGGCAGCAAGGATCTCCTGAAGAGAGAGCAGGAGAACCATTTGACTGGGGCCTCAGATTCTGGCAGCTGCTGAATATCAGATGTATGCAGAGTAGTGAGGCATCATCCTAACTGAGGCTCATCATTGGCAGAACTAGCTAAACCCATGGCTGGGAAACAGATCCAAAAAGCTGCTTAGGTCCCACTTGCATTTTCACTCTGCATGTGTTTTCTCCTATTCTTAGCATCACTGCCTGGTAATACTGGTAGGTAATACAGGTATTTTTTTTAATATTCTTTTTTAATTGTTAATGGACCTTTAATTTTATCTGAATGCAGTGTGGAGAATTGGACCCACTGCCTCACACATGCTAGGCAAATACTCTACCACTGAGCAACTACCTAGTCCAATACAGGTATTTTTATCCCCACTTCCTGCATAAAGTCATTGAGAGAGAGAGAGATGGAACTGCTTGCTAAGGTTGTGTGGCAAGCAGGGGTCTGGATCTGTTCTGCTAGACTCAAAGCCAATTTTCTTTCTTCGATTTTCTGTTTTTTTTTTTCTTTTCCAGTATTGGGATTGAACTCAGGGGTGGTCTGCCTGAGCTACATCTTTTTGTTTTTTGTTTTGAGAATCGTCTAAGTTGCTGAACGTGCCTTCCTCCTGCCTTGGCCTCCCTAGTTGCTGGGATTACAGGTGTGCACCACCATACCTGGCTATTCTTTTTCTCTCCACTTTTGATGGTCAGTCACAAGTTTTTTTCCTAGTACAATATTCTCAGATTGTGTGCCAAAAAATAGCCGATGAATGTCACATTATAGTAGTAGTCTCCCTTTTTTTTTTTTTTTTTTTTTTTTTTTTTTTTGGTACTGGGGATTGAACTCAGGGGTACTTTACCACTGAGCTACATCCTCAGCTCTTTTTATTTTTTGAGACTGTCTTGCTAATCTGCCCAGACTGGCCTCAAACTTGCAATCCTCCTGCCTCAGCCTCCCAAGTTGCTGGTGTGTGCCACCATGCTTGGCTTATGTGGTAGTCTTCCTCTCTTAGCAGCCAAACAAGGGAGGGAGAACTTCTGCTTAGGAAGGAGGGGGAGGGTTAGCCCATCTTCCCTGGTTTCTCTTCTAAGGAGGTGGGGGCACCTTGTTGCAGTGGAGTAAGATACCCCCTCATGAAACTTTCTGACTGTGCTCATGAGAGCATCAGTAGTGTGACCTGCCATCTGAGTGACTCCATTTTGCCTGATCATTTTATGCCCAGTAGAACTTAATACAGTCCAGCATTTCACACTGGAAAATACAGAAATCACAGCATTGCTCTGTCATTGAGCATGTTTATGTCAAGTTCTTGCCACAAGATGAAAAGGTGGTAGAAGATATGAGAGGCCAGTCCCATGCCTGAAGCCCCTGTCACAGCCCCATTGTGGATCTTCTGGTCTCTGTAGGCATGTCTTCATGGTTAATAAGATCATCTGCCTGTCTATCCCTGGCTAGAATAGATTTCTAGCTGGCAGAATGGAACTCTACCATGCTGCATTTTGCCAAGGAAGGTTTTAGGTGCAGAACAGTGAAGGGACTTGCTCAAGGTCACCTGCAACATCAGTGGAAAAGCCTGGATTGGAGTCTTAACATTTGGAAGACTGGTTCTGTCCTTGGCCTCATAATTGAATAGAAATAATCCTGAAGGAGAATTCAGACTTGGTTCTTGCCTGAGTGTAGAGAATTAATTTAAATTGAATGATACTTAGTTCAATTTAATATTAGCCAAGGATATACTGTATTCCAGGCACTATACTCACATGAAGTATGACAACAGGCAAGCATTTTACCTTCCTGAACCTCAGTTTTCTCATCTATGAAATAAAGTACTTTCTGTATGTTTCTTTCATAGCCCTATTGAGGGGATTAAATGGGGAAAAGGACTCTGGAGCCACTGTAGCATTGGCTACCATATTGGAATTTGTATTCCTGTCTCTCTCTCTCTCTCTCTCTCTCTCTCTCTCTCTCTCTCTCTCTCTCTCTCCCCGCCCCTCTCTAATTTTGCAGTACTGGAGATTTAACCCAGGGTCTTGTGCATGCTAAACAAGCACCCTACCATTGAACTACATCCCCAGCTCCTCTGTTTCTCTTTTCTACCATCTTCCCCAACGGAGGAATGTGCAGGGTTCATCTGTGATTTCCCAGAGCATAACCCTGGGCCTGGCATTGGCAGATGCTTAACAGAGTTTGTAAGTGTCTTAGTTTGGGTAGGCTGCTATAATAAAATACAACAAATTGAATACCTTATAAATGATGATGAAGATGATAATGATAATGAAGAGGAAGAAGATTTTGTGTTGGAGATCAAACCCAGGACCTTGTGCATACTACAAAAGTTTACCTCTGAGCTAAACCCCTTTCCCCTAAACAATAGAAACTTACTTCTCACAGTTCTGGAGGTCCAAGATGAAGGCACAAACAGATTTGGTGTTTGGTGAGAAATGTGTGTTAGTCAGCTTTCCATCACTTTAATGAAATACGGGATGCAGGCTACTTTGAAGTAAAAAGAGGTTTATTTTTGTTCATGGTTCTGGAGGTTCAGGTCCAAGATTAGGTGGCCCCACTGATTTGGGTCTCTAGTGAAAATGGTGCATCATGGTGGGAGTGCATGTCAGAGCAAGGGCTCTCATCTCAAGCCAAGAAGCAGAGAAAAAGGGAGGCAGAGACAGTGGTCCCATAATTCCCTTCAAGGACATGCCACCAATGACCCTGGGATCTCTCATTAGACCTACCTCTTAAAGACTCCACTCCCACCGATGGTACCACTCCTGGGCACCAGGCCTTTAACATGGACCTTTGGAGAACATTCAGCCTTCAAGCCATAGAAGCTTATTTCCTGGCTCATTTGTGGCCATCTTTTTGCTGTGTCTGCTCTGCTCTCCTGTGAGGACACTAATCCTACTCATGTGGGCTCCACTGTCAACCTGATCACCTCCCAAAGTGCCCATTTTCAAATACCATCACATTGGGGGTTAGGTTTCAACATATAGATTTTAAGAGGACACAAATATTCAGTCTGCAGAATGTCTAATGAGATCTGCTTCTGAGACCTAAGACAATGTGAGCCAGAGCACTGGGAGACCAGAGGAGGAAGGACTCGGTTTGAGGGTAGGTGGAGTGTGAGAACAATGTCCACTGTGGATAGACAGGATGTGAGTCGCTGAAGAGGAGAGGGTGTGACACTAAGTAATGGGAGTGGCTTGAGTAAAGGTCAAGAGATCGAAATCCTCTGTGCAAGAGACCAGAGAATAGACAAGTAGAACAGTGGAGACAAAAAGGCATCATCAGGATAGTGATGATTATTTCCAATACTTGGTACTTCCTGTACTCCAGGTACTGTTCAAAAGTTGTAGAATATTACCTCATGGAAGTCTTACAAGAACCCTTTGGGGAGGGTATGTTGTGTCTTGCAGACAAGGAAACTGAGAGGTTAAGAAACTTGCCTAAGTTTGCCTAGCCATTAAGTGGCAAAGTTGGAATCAGATTCCAAGCAGCCTGACTCCAGACTCTGTGCTATCTTTAACCTACTTTAGTAGGCTCCCACCTACCATAAAGAGCTAAGAACTTTGGTTTTTTTCTTGAACAAGAGAGAACATCATGGGACTAGAAACATTTTACTTGTCAAGTGGCAGGAGTTCCTTAAACTTACATTGAGCCCCTTCTGGGTGCTGGGCACTTGGGGTATGAAGAACATGGCGGAGTGTGCAGTTCAGGGACAGAGCTGGAGGTGTGCTGGAACTGTTGCACTCCGGTCTCCAGAGCCCATTATGTGCCTCTCTTCCCAGCTTATCAGTGACATCACATTGGTGGTCTGAAGCCAACCCTGGTGAACATATTTATACCATGGAAATTGGCCAATGCTACAAATCAGGGCTTTTCCTCAAAGAGCTGATTCTTGAGTATTTACTGTACAGCACTGTCGTGAACAACTGCAATCTGATGATAAAAGTTGCCCTCAGGTATGGGGCGGCACCAAGGGGGTTGGGACTGATTCTGCTTCATGAAGCCAAGAAGGCAAGTCTTACGCAGTGTTGAAGGATGAGCAGATGTTTGCTATGAAGATGAGGCAGCAAAGGGCAGCCAGACAGAAGTGTGAAATGGCACCATGTATTCTCTGGTCCTGTAAAGGAAACTATGGATGTGAAGGAGCAAGGTGACCTGTAAGTTACCAAATGGTGTTTATTATGCAAATTCAATACAAGATTTATGAAGTGAACTAACTGGGGTTGGGGAGAGACTACCCTTTGTTCTTTAGCTGGCCTGATCCCGAGAGGATTTCAAAAGTGGCTTAACTGGGCTTTTACCCAACTCCCAGTAAAAGGAAATCTAGGCTTTGGGGGAGGGACCTGGCATAAGGAAGAGAATGGGCTAGAATACTCTTAAGGCTGTCAGCTAACCGGAATATGTTGACGAAGGTTTTGAAGTGCCCCTTGTACATTGGTGGAGGCAGCAGGGTCAGATGTACTAGGCTGAGGTACACTGCTCATGAGCATCAGACCCAGGCAGCACTACTTCAAACCTTGTTTACCATCCTTCTGTGGGGTTAGCTGCTATGGGTGCTCAGGGATCCTCTGGCTTCCATGGATCAGATTTTCTCCTCAGGGGCCCTTTGGTCCCTGTACCCCAGACTGGGCAAGTGTGTTACCAGACTGCTTCTACAGCTTTGCCTATGCCACATTGTCCCAAATGTTCTGAAGGAGACTGAGGGCACTGGGCTGTCTGGACAGATGGGAGCTGCCAGAGCCAGGACCCCGCAGGGCCTGGAAACCAGCCTCAGCCCCTCCCTTTGATGGGCCTGTTATCAAGGTTGTTTTGTTCTGGGAAATGATCACGGGTCCTTGTTTCCCTGCCAACCGCCTGCATCAGTCCTGAGCCCCCGGGACACAGGCAGACACAGATGGTCAGTGTGAAGAGACTGCAATCCAGGAAAAGGATGGGCTGGTGCTCTGGCCACAGCTGATCTCAGCCAAGCCCCTACTCACAACAGACTGTTTCTGGAATAATGTGCAAAAGGAAGCTGGAATTAGGGTGAATAAATGGGCAGTCACACAAATGCTATGAGTTAGGCCACACCATGGTTTACAGAACAGGGTGCTTGTATCCTAGGCTGCAGAGCTGTGCTGAGCACTGAGGTGTGGGCGGGGGATGATGGACACCCTGCACAGGGAGCTCTGGCCCAAAGGCAGAATAGGATTGTGAGACATTATCCTTCCCAAAAGGGCAAAGCGCTGTGGCTGGTCCTGAGAATGTGAGGTGAGGTCAGAGTAGTGCTGAAGTGGCAGCTGTTGCTGGCCTTTGAGCATGCAGGGACCCTGTTGGGGTGGGTCATGGGGCGGTTCTGCTGAGGTTCCTGAGTTCCCTCTGGCACACTTCTGATCTTCGCTCACCTCTGGGGTCTATACCTGGGGCAGGAACAGAAACGACGAGCTGATGTGTGTCTGGAGTTGCCCCGTCAGCTGGAATGAAGCCCCACAATATAAAAGCTAACCTGAGCAGGGCGCGGTGGCGCACGCCTGTAATCCCAGCATTTGGGAGGCTGAGGCAGGAGAAGCGTGAGTTCAAAGCCAGCCTCAGCAACTTAGCGAGGCCCTAAGTAACTCAGTGAGACCCTGTCTCTAAATAAGATACTCCCCCATGTAGTGGCTGTTTTGGAATGCATACTCCTGGATCACCCTGCCTGGCTTCCATGTCTCTGCCAGTTGCTGGGCCTATTCTGCTTATTCTGTCAATATCCAAGCTGGGTCATCCATAAAACCCTGAGAAGAACTGTGCTTTTTTCTGAGGTTCCCACAGCATGTGTGTCAAGTATTCCGTTTTTTTCTAGGCTAAATGTATCTGACTGTTCCCACCCTCAGGGTCCACACAGCAAATGCCCCTGTAAGGCTTGTTAAATTGTATCCTCCTGGGACTCCTCCTCCCCTGCACAGCAGCCACTGTAACTACCTCCTGAAAGAGCATTGATTGAACTGATTGAGAGTTATGTGTCAGGCCCAGCTGGGAATTTCTGTACACCAACTCATTTATGGAGGAAACAAATCAGAGAAGTTCAGTGACTTGGCCAAGGTTACACAGCAAGGGATGGAGACAGGATTTGCACCTAAATCAGTTTGATTCAAGATTGGCCTTTTCCCCTCCCTTGTAAACAGACACAAAATAATAATCATTTATCATTTATTCACACATACATTATTTCATTTGATCCTCACAACAGCCCTGTGAGGTAGGTAGGGTTATGTATTACTGTTATGCCCATTTCACAGATGAAGAAACGGAGGTGGCTCAGTGAGGTGAGTGACTTGCATGAAGTCACACAGCGTGTTAGTGGCTTCACAGGTTCTGAACTTTCTCTAAAGTCAAGCTGCTTGAATTAGGAAGCACCAAAAAGACAGAGAAAGGGAGATTTTATGGAGAGAAAAAAGAACAATGGTGATTTACAAGATTTCTTCCTCCAATTGTTTTTCTGTGGTCACAGCTTCTGCTGCCTGTTGTAAACTGGGTCCGTTTTGAGGGGCTTTCTAGAGTAACATTGGCCTGATAGCTGGGGAGCAGCTGTCAGAGACTCCTGGGTCCCCCTGTAGGGAGGGAATGGCCTTGTCCACAGCCCAGCATACCCTCAGGGTATAGCTGTGCAGAGTCCCTTCCTTGGCCCACCTTCTCTGAATGCTTGTGTCACCAGGCTTTCCTGGCTGTGTCTTCCCGAGGTAGGGAAGACCTGGGGACTCCCAGAGCTGTATTTACTATAGGGATGAATCAGAATTGCAGTGTGGAGGTCTGCAAGGCTCATCACCCAAGGAGGGGGAGTAGCAGCTTGGGGATTCTTGCTCTGGGTTGAACCCCATGGAGGCCCATAGGCTAGTTAGCAGCAGACACAGTACTTACGACAGGGGAAGGCCACCTTCTTGAGAGAAGTGTCTTAAGGGCTGGACACCTACTGTAAAAGGAAATGTTATGGTTCAGGTCACTCCTGGGCTCCTTGCTGCACATTTCTGTCCAAGAGCCCATCTCCTTCCTCTGGATCTCCTCAGTGGTGACTCTTCATCTCCCAGCTAAAAATGGTCAAAAGGGATGCTGAGCTACAGCCGGTGGGGAAAGTGGATGAAGTGGGGATCACAAACAAAGCAAAGTCATAACGAAAGGCAGTGTCTTACAGGGCAGAAGGGAGTTAACTTTGGTTCCAAAGACAGATCCCAAAGGGAATCTGAAATCTGTGTAATATTTTCAGAATAAGTGTCTGGCTTCTTGAGGTGACTGTTTTGGAAGCAAAATGTATGCATGGGTGAGAAGGAAGGTCTGAAATCAAGATTTAGCACATAGAAATGGAAGGAGAGATTTTGGCTCAATATAGGAAGAACTTTCTAATGGCCAGCATTGTCCAACCACGGCAGAAGCTGCCATGGGGACAGCAAGCTTTCTGTCACCAGAGGTATGTAGGCAGGCATAGGCGATCCCTTGGAGATACTCAAAGACAGGTCTTCATCCTCAAATGTGCTGGAGTGTCCTGCGGGTCGGGGAGGACTAAGTAACCATTGGATATTTTCCAACCCTGAGAATCCGTATGTATTTGTCTCAGTGAAACCTCAAATTTTGGGGAAAAGGATTATAAAAGTCAAGCAACAGGCTGGATTATGAAGTGCTGTTCCATACACTGGCTCCAGGTATTTTCACAGGGACAGCAGTCCATTTCTGAAGTCAGAAATCCCTAGATTCAGTTCCATTAAGAGGGATGTCCCCATCTTCTGAACCCTGCTTGGATGCTCACTCCTCTAGGCCATGTCACAGCTCAACTCTCCCGAGTAGGGGCCACTAAAGAGCGCTGGGAACACAATGCATTCCTAGTCACTGAACATGATTGCCCCTGGGCAAACAAGTCCAAGTCCCTGGACACATCCTAGAAAAGGAGGAGCAGGCGTGACGGGATCTCCTGGGCACTCTGTGTCATGGGAAACTGAAGGAAACCTTTGTTTCCCACTCCACCTCTTCTGCTGCCAGGGCCTTTGTTCTTTCACATGGGTACATGAGGCACTGGCTAGTGGTTCAGAGATGGAGTCCATGAGAAAACTGCTCCTCTGTCCTGACCAGAAAGTCCTCCTGTGGGCTCCTTTCATACATATCAGCCAACTCTTCCCTTGTCACAATAAACTGTCCATCTCCAGCTCAGAATGGCAAGAAAAAGGTGGTTGGTTCTGTTCAGAGGACATGTGGATTCCAAAAGGTGGACTTTATTATGGGGGAATCAAGTCCTGCTATGCAATTAATATAGATTAGTCTAGTACCCTGCCTCACATTACTGGTGAGACACTCTCCAAAGCCTTGGCTGGTATAGAGTTTCTTGGGAACCCCCTCTCCAATGTTGCTGGGATCTTTTTACCTGTACCGTATTAATCGAATAATCTTATTGTTCATAAAATCCAGAGCATGTGGGTGAGAAGAATCGATGCAGAAGCCATCACTCAGAGCGATTTTCAGCACCTCCTCCACAAAGACCTGGAAGCTGTTGATCTGCTTGTTGGCAGGCACCACCCAGAGCCTCTTGAGGTTCTGTTTGGTGTACTCCTCCTCAGGCAGGCCTTCCACATTGGCCACCCAGTCCAAAGTCAGGTGGTTGGGGTCCTGTAAATGGCTAGTGATGGAGGAGAGATTGCCATTGGAGCAGTAGAAGAGCTTGGAGCCGAGGAGTTTGAGGAAAAGGCAAGATGTGCTGAAGATGTTGGCATTGAAGACCTCCATGCTGGAGGACGAGAGGCTGTAGATCTGGGGTGCCTCACGCACAGTGAAGTGGACTGTCTGCACGCGCTGCTTCAGTGTGATGTTGAGCATGGCGTTCTTCTCTGCCTTGGAGAGCTCCACCTCCTTCTCCTGCAGTGCTTCAATTAGGGGCTGTACCTGGTAGAAGTCAGCCTCTCTGCGGAGCAGCCCCATCTCCTGGAAGTCTTCAGGCAGGTCCAGGTGGGAAGTACGCAGGAAGTTGAGGATGTAGCGGAACACTTTGCCATCACGATCAATGAAGCAGTTGCCTTGGCTGTCCCTCTTGGTGGGCATCTTCCCACTGAACATGGCACCCAACATGGAGTCAGGGAAGCTGGTCAGGGTTGCCAGTGAGGTTGTGTAAAGCTTCCCCCCGACATTCAGTGTAATGGGGTCAGACATGGCCGGAGCCTGGGGTGCTAGGAAATAATCCTAGAGAGGGAGAAAATGAGAAATGACTATTCTCCAACCCTATCCGGGTAGTCACAGTACTTAACTCCTTATTCTAAATCAAACTTACATGACTTGAGCTTGAATTAATGAATTAATACTTGATGAATAGCTGGTAACTGTCAATTGTCACACTGTAGAAAGCACATTAGATTCACTTGGGAATTAAGACAAAAAAAATAAAGAAGAAAAGAAAAAGAAAACAATAAGAAGAAACCCAAAGCCTTGTTCCAATTCCTAGAGATTCTATGGAAACATGGCGCCAGCACTGGTGTTTTTAAAAAGCTCCCCTGTTCAATACAAATTCAGAGAGAATAGATAGCCCCTGCTGGCCTAAAGGAAGGAAGGAAAGTGTGCCTGAACTGAAAGCTACACTACATGCTTTTACATGTATTTGCTTACGTAATAGTCATATCATCTCTTGACACAGACAATACCACTATCCATCCCTGTTGGGCAGATGAGGAAAACTGCCAAGATTCATTCCCACACTTGGAGAAGGGCAGTGCCTTGGTAGGATTCAAACCCAGGTTCCTATTTATGCAGAAAAATATGTAAATGCTTACAGCCAAAAGATTGGTATGTTCTAGTATTTAACAAATACTTTGAGACTGATGTCTCTGGGCCCAGTACTCCTCTGTACCAATGCTATCTCTGAATTTAGTTATTTTTTCTCCAAGAATTTACAATGATGACTATCATCTATCTTCCTGATCCACAATGGATCACTTAGCCCTTTGACTTCCAAAAGACTAACCTTTTTCGACTCCCTGTGATAACTTGCCTTACCACGAAGATGCTCACAGCTACTGGTGGCATGTCCTTTCCTGTCATGATCCAGTTTGCCAGACTTCTCTGAAACTGATTGCAGGGTCAGGACAAATGCAGGACTTTGTCTAGAACCCTCTTCCTGAATGTGTTGTCCCTACTCTTTAATAGATTTAATAGAACCCCCTCTGATCGCAAGAGCCTCGTGCCTAGGGCTGGTGAGTCTCCTTCAACCTGAAATCTTAGATTCTAACTTCTCTTTGAGGTTCTAGAAAGCATGAAATACACCCTCTCAGTGCCGACTACTTTCCCTAGAGCCAACCTGTGGAATATATTCAGCAATCTGACACTGGGGTAGGGGACACCAAGAACAACTAGTCCTAGTGCTGCCCTCCAAAGGAGCCCAGACAGGTGAGGGAGATAAGAGACCGTGAAGGTACAATGACAAGGCAGAGGAGCCAGGAGCTGGGGAGTAGTTGGAAAGGAATCTTGGCATTAAAGAACATTTGGCTTAACATATTTACTATCCAGATGGGGCAAGAGGTTCACGGTGGTGGTGGGGGCTTTCCCAAAGTTACCCAGTAGAGGTGGCACATACTTCTCACTATGTGCCTGCCTTCTGAAGATGACTGCATTGAGACACCATTTCTCCAGAGAATGGGGGCTATGCTGGGTATGGGAGATGCTCAGCTGCCTCGCCCAACTCTGTGGGGGTAGGGAACCCCTTGTGAGTCCTTCCCAGTCTAATGGGGCATTTTGATATAGCAGAAAGGAATCAACCATCTGGAGTGTCTGAAGAGAAATAAGCCCATGATGAAGTTACAAAATTGTCATCAGAGGCCTGGAGCAGATGGGCTGAGAGACAGAGGGAAGTCTAATAGCGAGGAGTGGGCAAGGGTTTGGAAGGGGCACCTGCTGGGGTGGAGGCTTGCTTTCAGATGCCACAGCTGGAGGGTGTTGGGGCTAGGCCTAGTTAGGCAGAATCTGGAATCTGATTCTAGAACCTTCTTGTTCCTCCATTTCCCTCTTTCTGGGAATTTAGTCTCCTCTACCTCTTTTCCTTTCTAGATAATATTTGCATATTCTAGTTTTTAGTCTCTCTCCTTGGGGTAAAAAAAAAAAAAAAAAAAAAAAAGCCAAATAAACTCTTCCCTCTCCAAAACAATGCATTCAGGCCCAGGCTCTGTGAAGTGGCTCAGTTCCAAGGAAGAAGCAGGCTCCCGAGTCAGAGGCTGGGCTGCCTTTCCTCACGGTTCTGTAGGCTGCAGACCCCACATCTCCAGGCATGGGTGTTGAAGTGCTCAAGACACTGTGGGTGGGGGAAGTGGTCAACAGCCATAGGACATTCCTAGGGATCCTTGGGTAGGTGCCCAACCTCCCATTTCTCTGCCTGCAAGAGCAGCAGAGCACCTGCTTTTCTGCCCCTACCATGACATGATGGCTCTAGTCATTTATCTGGAGAGGCCAGCACAGAGTCATAGTCAGAAGGGAAAGAGGCTGGCTAGAAGTCAGGTCTCCTCTTTCCAGTTCAGTGCACTCTCTGTGCTCGCCCCATACCTACTGCGTCACACAGCTCAGTCCCCTGTGTTCTAGTCACAGGGCTATAGCATCCACCATCATCAACCCATAGACCGTGTTACAGAAGACATAATGACAGGGCATGAGGAGGCAGGAACTGGCACCTTGGGGGCGGTCTGAGGAGCTTCCTGAGTAAGGCAGAGGGTTTGTGTTCAGGTAGTAATGAGCCAACACTACTGAGCTACAGCCTTCATCCATGCCCAGGAATCTCCTGGCCATCTCCACCTGGATATCCCACAGGTACCAGAGCCTAATAAAATTTCTCTGCCCCCAACCCTGATGTGAGCTCCTCTCAGTCATGTAACTATATGAGCCCAAGAGCCAGGAGGCAGACTGGTCTCTTCAGCCCTAAGATATGTTGACTCTATCTTCATCCCTAGAGCTCCTGCTGCAGTAGGAGCTCCTCTAATAGGAGCTCACGCCTCATTCCTGCTCCCTTGCAGCCTACAGAAGGTCTAAAGGAAGGAAGGAAAGTGTGCCTGAACTGAAAGCTACACTAAATGCTTTTACATGTATTTGCTTATGTAATAGTCATATCATCTCAGTAGGCTCCCTACCTTCTGTCCACCCTCCATTCTGGTCTGCAGACTGACCATCTTGAAACACGACTGCTCACCCAAGCCACCTTGCTCTTCCACTCACTTCCAACCCTGCACCTCCATATGCTCCAGGCTTTGGCACTGCAGACACCACTGAGTCACTCTTACAGTGTCACCTGTCCTGCTTTTGCTCTCCTTATATCATCCTTTCCTACCTTTTCCACCTCCTCTAATGTCAACTTTGAAGGCCCAACCTATGAGGGAGTCTCTAGAGGGCTGTCCCCATATCTCCCCAAAGTTAAGGGCTCTGGGACTTTGTGCAAATCTTCCTGGCAGTACCCACCACTCTATCATTACTGATTTGCTCTGCACGTGGTAGCAAAACGCAGGTCACTGGACACCCTATGGGGAAAAGAAAAAGAAGCTTGGTCCAACTTTGGTACCAGATATAAAAAATTAACTCAAAATGGATCATAGAGCTAAATGTAAACATAGAACTATAAAAATAGAAAAGAGAAAATCTTTGTGACTTTGGGTTAGTTAGGCAAAGATTACTTGAATAGGACTCAAAAGAGATAAATGATTAAAAAAAAAAAGCTAATAAACTAGATTCATCCAAAAGAAAAAGTAATGCTCTTCAAAAGATACTATTAAGAAAACGAGGACTGGGGATATAGCTCAGTTGGTAGAGTGCTTGCTTTGCATGTACAAGGTCTTGGTTTCAATTTGGTTTCAATTCCCAGCACCACAAAAAAAAGAAAGAAAGAAAATGAGCTGGGAGAGGTGGTGCACGCCTGTAAACCCAGTGGCCCAGTGGCTCAGGAGGCTGAGGCAAGAAGATCTCAAGAGGCTGAGGCAAGAGGATCACAAGATCAAAGTCAGCCTCAGCAAAAGTGAGGTGTTAATCAACTCAGTGAGACCCTGTCTCTAAATAAAATACAAAATAGTGCTGGGGATGTGACTCAGTGGTTGTGTGCCCTGAGTTCAATCCCTGGTACCAAAAAAGAAAAAAAAAAAAAGGAAAATGAAAGAATAAGACATAAATTGGGAGAAAATATTTGCAAAATACCTTATATTTATCTGGCTAATCTTATAAAGGATTAGCCAGATAAATATAAATGACAATGTGAAAACAAATGGGCAAGGGCCAGGGATATAATTCAACGGCAGAGCACTTGCATAGCACACACAGGCCCTGGTTCAAATCCCAGCATTGTAAGACAAAACAAAAATTTAAAAATGTCTAAAAGGTTTGAACAAACGCTTCATGAAAGTGTGTGTGTATGACAAATTATGACATTGTAACAGTGACCGCTCCTTTGCAAATTGTCCTTGTACAGTTACTTCCCCTACATTTGCTCAGCATTCTAAATTCTAAATAAAAGTTGCACCTAAATAATTAAGATGCTAACTGCTAAATAATCTTTCTTTAGATTTATAGAACCCAGAACACCTGGTAACCTTCAGTCTTTATCAGAACATATAAGACAATGCTTAACGTGCAGAAAAGTAATGTGTTTAAAGAATTACAGGAACTAGTCCCAGGAGGCCCAGGATGATTGCAATGTTCTAGCCAAAGAAAAAAAAGCCATGCCCTGGATGAAAATGACCTGGTTCAGCACCTCACCTTCCTGCCCACTGTCCCTTTGTACTTCTTTTACCTTTCTATAAAAGCCCTCTCATGTACCTGAGTTCCCAAAGATGGTCTTTTTTGGGGGACAATAACTTCCTCCATCTTCTCAGCGTGCTGGCCCTTGAATGTAAACCTGATGTCCTTCCCACCAACTCTTGTATCTGAGTATTAGCTTTCGAGTAGCAAGCAGACGGAATCTTGAAAGAGTAACAATATGAAAAGATGTTCAACACGATTAGTCATTAGGGACATGAAAATTAAAACCACAATTAGACACCATGAGAGAGGAAATCAGGGATACAAAGAGAACATTGAGTCTCCAAAGAGAAAAGCCTATGAACTATTGGAATATAAAACGATTCCCAAGCAACCCAGCCTGCATCCTTGCCAGCAGCGTGCTGACGGGCTGATGAAAAAGCAACAAAAACCACAAGATAACCACAAGGTACCGGGAGGAACTAAGCAGCTGGATTAAAACATGGAAGGGCAATGGGCAAGCCCAAGGGAAACTGGTGCAAAATTATTTAACCCCTCCCTGACTCCATCTCTAGTGCAGGCCTGTAGCCAGTCTATTAATACTGGAACCCAGACCAAGGCAATGTGACTCACTCAGGCTCCTCCCCCTGCACTCTCATTCTCTAGTGTGTACTGTCCCTTTGGAAGAAGTCTCTTGCTTTGTTACTCATACCTGACGCACCCTTGAATTCTTTTCTATGATGTGTCAAGAACAAGGAAGTTCTGAGTAGAGGTCTCCTCTGCCTCTGGAGAGATCTTGGACCCCCTTATGGTGACAACTATATATCTATGAATATGGCTTATCTAAAAACATCTGACAATACCAAATGCTAGTGAGTAGAGAACAATGGAAACTCTGATACACTGCTGAGTACACAATGGTTCTACCATGTGGAAAGAATTGCCATACGACTAAGTGACCCCACTCTTAGATTTCCATCCCAGAGACATGAAGATATATGACTGTGCAAAAGCTGTATGTGGCGGCACACACTTGTAATCCCTGCTATTCCGGAGGCTGAGGCAGGAGGATTGCAGGTTGAAGCCAGTTCCAGGGCTCAAAATAAAAAATAAAAAGGGCTGAGGATGCAGCTCAGTGCTAAAGCACCTCTGAGTTCAATCCCCAGTACTAAAATAAAAAGTCTGTGAACGCACCTTTATTCATAATTGCCCAAACCAAAATGTAAATAGATAAACTGTGGTATATGCATTCAATGGAATATGACTCAGCAATATATATTATCCACACACATATCACCTCTCACCCATGTAGAGGAATTCCAAAAGTGTTACCTTAAGTGAAAGAAGCTAGCCTCAGAAATTTACATGTTGCATGATTCTATTTGTATAACCTTCTGGAAGCGGAGGCACACACCTGTAATCCCAGTGACTCAGGATAGGCGGGAGGATTATAAATTCAAGTACAGCTTCAGCAATTTAGCAAAGCTTTACCAGCTCTCAGCTAGGGTTCCTAAAACCCCTGTAATGTCTTAAATGATAAAAGCAATTGGAGTTCATTATAATAACTGGTTTTATCCCCAATTTCTGAAATAAAGGTGAAAGGAGAATTTTTAAATTCTTCCCCCCACTGTGGTAATGATCTCAGGGTACTCTACCACTGAGTTATATCCCCAGCCCTTTTAATTTTGGAGACAGGGTCTCAATAAATTGCTGAAGCTAGCCTCAAATTTATGATCCTCCTACCTCAGCCTACCCAATTGCTGGGATTACAGGCCTGGGTCATTGTGACCAATGGAAGGAGCATCTTTTGTTATTCATAACAAGTCCCTGTCAACCAATCAATCACACCAGTTTGTTAAAGGATTGTGGGTTGGTTGCCCATGAACAACCAGCCGTTAAGGGGTTGGTATTTTCACACCCCATCTCCAGGGGAGAGTGACTGGAAAGTGACTTAATCACCAATGACCAAATGATTTGATCGACCTTGTGTACCATGATGAAGCCTCTATACTCTTCCTTCCTTTCTCCCTCCCTTTCCTTCCTCCCTCCTTCTTTCTTTTTGTGTGTGGGCAGTATTGGGGATTGAACCTAGGAGCATTCTTCCTTTGAGTTACAATCCCAACCCTTTCTAAAATATTTATTTATTTATTTATTTATTTATTTATGTGGTTCTGAGGATCAAACCCAGTGCCTCACACATGCTGGGCAAGCACTCTACCACTGAGCTATAACCCCAGCTTCCTAAAATTTTGAGACAGTCTTGCCAAGGCTGATCTCAAACTTGGTGATCCTCCTGCCTCAGCCTCCTCTGTGATTACAGGCAGATTCCACCATGCCAGCTTACCTCCATAAAAACTTAAAACAGGGTTCCAAGTTGGAGGTGCTGAGGGCAGAGTGCAGGGCATGGAAGCTGTGTGCCCTTTCCCCATACTGTGCCCTCTCTGTGTAGTTTTTCCATCGGGCTGTTCCTGAGTTGTATCCTTCCATAATAAACCAGGAGTCCGGTAAGCAAGCTGCTTTTCTGAGTTCTGTGGACTGTTCTTAAAAACCATCAAATCTAAGAGGGGGTTGTAGAAACCTTGGATTTATAGCCAGCTGGTGTGAATCACAGGTGACAACTTAGATTTGGAATTGGCCTCTGAAGTGGCATCAGTTCTGCTGGACTGAGCCCTTAACCTGTGGGGTCTGTGCACAGGTGGACAGTGTCACAGAATTAGTAAGTGTGGGGAAAAGCCCTACGCATTTGGTGTTGGTGTGAGAGTAAAGGAAGTAGTTTTGGGGTCTAGTTCAGTGGTGGACTGCTTATATCATAAGGCCCTGGGTTCCATTCCCTGCACCATGAACCTCCCGCCTTGTTTGTTTTAAGCTAAGAGGGAGAAACTGATTATCTATGGAAGCTTTTTACTATAATCCAGGCCTCTGCACTCATCTACTCTTAAAAGTCTTGAAATGTGGGTAGGTTTCAGTCTCCCTCATTGGACAGATGAGGAAATAGACTCAGAAAGACTGGTGACTGTAATGACCTCAAAAAGTTCTGAACCTCCTGAAGCAGGCTTTTCACTCTGCAGCCTGCCTGGCAGGACAGTGGTTACCATCTGCTGAGTGCCACCTAACACTGGGTACCGTTTACTTTTTTAAGTTTTTGGTGCTGGGGATCCAGCCTAGGACCTTTGTGCCAGCTAGGCTTGTACTCTACCACTGAGCTACAGTCCCACACCTACTTTAATAATAAAAATACACAGAAAAACACAGAGAACGATTCTTTTGTGCTAGATGCTTTCCATGCATTAACTCAGTGTTTTCACAGACACACTTGGAGATGGGTACTGTCAGGGTCCAGGACAAACCACCCCCCAAAATGGCTGCAAGAGACTAAAATATGCCACCTCCCCTTTGGCATATTGATTATTTCAAGCTGGTTATTTTGAGAAACTGCAGACACAGGAGTAGCTCTGACAAGCTTCCCCTTTGTTAAGGAAATTCACATCTTACAAGAAACTTTCATTAGCAAACCTGTGTGTACCAAGAAGAGAACTCCTCTGTGACTTCAATCACCTGAGGCTAATCTGCATAACACCACTGTTTATTCAGCACCCATCTCTTCTCCTCACCTTCCCATCATTTTATTTCAAACACGCTCAGAAGTTGCAAGCCCCTCTTCCTTTCTGTTGCTCACACTGCTGTATAAACATCGATGACCTGGTGCTTCTTCAGTCATATCTGTGAGGTGTGTACATGATTAGAATGGGTGTTTTCCTATTAATCTGTTTTACATCAATTTAATTTATAGTTCAGCCAACAACCAAGTATAAAGAAGCCATTTGTCCTCCTACTATCATCTCCATCTTGCAGAGGAGGAAACTAAGGCTCAGAAAAGAAAGGAGACTGCATACCATTCATGGGTGGAGCTGATATCTGAATCCAGGTCTGAGTTCAACCCTCTTCTCATTTCCCTTTCCTCCACAGGACCTCAATGTGAAATGTGAGCAGAGATTCACATATCCCCTTATCATCTAGTTAGACTAGACTGGGGTTGTCCACTGCTGGACTAGGACTCTGTCCACCTGCATCAGAGGACAGAGGGACAAGATCCCAGGAGGGCCCAGAGCTCCTCCATAGCTGATACAGGGTGAGTCTACCAAGTGGGCTAAATCTTTCTACTTCAACAGCAACCCATGACATCTACCTGTGCTTGCAAGGAAAGCACTCTACCAACTGAGCTATATCCCCAGCCCAAAAGCCAGGTTTTTAAGTCAGATTTGAAAAGGTGAATGGGAATGTAAACCAAACCAGGAAGTAGAAGTTAAATCCCACCACTGTATGTGAATGAGTAATTTTTCTTAAGTAGACAATCCAAGAGGTAAATCTAAAGTTCTAGTCTGCTTCTGGACTTGAAAATCAGTCCCATCTGCCTCCCTGAGAAAACCACCAGTGTCAAATCAGATTATTGTGCACCTGGCATGGAACGGGGAGGCCAGGGTGCCTGGATCTAGAGTTGCAGCTGCAATGGGAGGGTGCCCAGCCTGGCATGCTGGGAAGGGGCAATTACATCTAGGGCCTGAAAATTGCCATTTGAAACCTCTAATTGTGCCACAGAAAATAGAAATCTTTGAGAAGAGTTGTCCTACGGGGAAGGGTGTCCAAGATATTGTTCTAGAGATTACTACTATGTCCTGGCACCCTCAGTCCCTGTAGGCCTCATGAGCAAAGTAGCTCATGCTGAGTGCCTACTGTGTAACAAAACTGGTGCTGGGTACCTTCTATATGTTAGCTCCCAAAAGTTCCATAACACTACTTCAAGGAAAGTATTACCTTCACTTACAAGGAGAAACTGAGGCTCAGAGAGGTTAGGTAACCTGCCCAAAGCAGCCGCAGAGCCAGTATGTCAACCTAGGCTTGTCTGACTACAAATTCTTTTTTTTTTTTTTTTTTTGCGGTGCTGGGGATTGAACCCAGGGCCTTGTGCTTGCCAGGCAGGCCTCTACCAACTGAGCTATATCCCCAGCCCCACTGCAAAGTCTTTGATACAAACAATGCCACTCCTCCTTGGGCATTCATAGCAGGAGCCCCTGAAGGTCCATTACTTGTACCCTCCTACCTCCTGCCAGGTGCTCTCACACCTGTCATCTCAAACACTTGATTCTGATCCAAGTGAAGCATTTTCCTGTAGATTATTTCATTAAAAAGCCACACTGATGCTGTGAGGTAGGTCTGCTTATCATCCCATTGTTTTAGGATTATAAAACTGAAGCCCAGAATAACAAAGGCAGTTACTTAAGATCACAAAACTAGAGGTGACAGATTTAGAATCCAGAGTGAGACCTGGGCATGGTGCTGTATGCCTGTAATCGCAGCGATTTGGCAGAATGAAGCAGGAGGATTGCAACAAGTTTAAAGCCAGCCTGGGGCAACTTAGTAAGACTGTTTCAAAAAAAAAAAAAGGAATTCTAAAGTGAGGTCTGTCCAAAGTCTGTGTTCTGACCAATAGCGCACACTAGGATATACTTTTAAGAAGCATAAACAACTTGAATAGAGACCTGTGATGTTTCTGAGAGGAACACAAAAGATACTTAAGTTATACTTCTAAAATTAATTACAGAGATGGGGGATATAGCTCAGGGATAGTGTTTGTTTGCCTCCCTTATATAAGGTTTAATCTCCAGCATTATACATACACACAACATATATACATATATATTTGGTTGTTATGCTGTCCTAACCCAAATTCCAAGAGTAGTTGTAACAAAGACTTAAAAAACTAAAACATGAATCTGGAAGAATGAGAGATAACCCCAAGAATAACTGGAAAAAGAGGCAATATCTTAGAATAATACATTAGATTATAAAACAATGACATTTAAACTGTGGTATTAGGACAAAGAAAAAGAGAAGGAATTTTATAATAAGTGTGAAGAGACTGGTGACAATTCTTAAAAATAAAAAAAATTATGTTTTGATCATATAATAACTCTGGGAGCCAGGCAGGACAGGCCACATTATCTTTATTTCATGGACAACCTGAACCAGACTCAGAGGGTGAATGAATCACTTGCTCAGGGCTTCGTGTGCATTCTTCTTGGTTTTTGAGGTGCTGAGGATCAAATCTGGGGCCTGGGTGCTCTACCACTGAGCTGCATTCCAAGCCCCTTCATGCGCATTCTTGACCTCAGAGTCACAAACTGTGGAAGGTTCCAGGTTTGGATATCCTTCAGAGAACAAGTCCTCTGGAGGCAACCTGGCATCTTCTCCAACCTCAGTCTTCAGCAGGTAGCTAAACTCAGCCACAGAGGGCCTGGCTGTATACTCATAGAGCTCTGGCGCAAGCACCAGCTCCCTTGGTCCAACTTCCTCTTTCCCTCCATTACTGCCCACTTCCATAATGAACTACACTACTTTCAGAATGAAGCTACTTCAAATACAGTCCACCCCTTTCGCACTATCAGTGAGGATCTGCTGTTGTAAAATGATAGACCTACTAAGTAATGACAATTTTCTCTCTCTCCATCATTTCCTGACTCTTCTCACTTAAAGAGCCTAGAAATGATACTCAGGAGTCATGAGCACAACTGGACCTGGATTTTCCTTTCTAGATATCGTCTCCTACCAAAAAAAAAAAAAAAAAAGAAAAAAAAAAAAAAAGAAAAAGAAAAGAAAAACCAGCTTCCTGGAGAAACTGATGATTTCAAGACAATTTTAAGATTTTGAAAGAAGAAGTTCCAGGTTAGCTTGGAATATCTTCTGCCAGATAGAAAAGAAGTAATCAAAGACTAAGGAGGTTGGGCCAAAAAATACATATATAGTTGTCAGGTGCAGTGGTGCACACCTGTAACCCCAGCTATTCAGGAGGCTGAAGCAAGGTCAAGGCCAGTCTGGGCAACTTAGCAAGACCCTGTCTCAAAATAAAAAGGGCTGGTATGTAAGTTCAGTGGTACGGCACCTCTGGGTTCAATCCCCAGTACCAAAAACAAAACAAAACAAAAAGCCCCAAGACACACACACACACACACACACACAAACCAAAACAAAACAACAATAAAAAACCAGAAACAAGAAACAAGAGCAGGCCTGAGGGGCTGGGGTTATGGCTCAGTGGTAGAGAGCTTGCCCAGTGTGTGTGAGGCACTGGGTTTGATCTTCAGCACCACATAAAAAGGAATAAATAAAAATAAAGGTGTCCAACTACAACTAAAAAATTATTTACCAAAAAAGAAAAAAAAAAAAAAAAAAAGGAACTGGCCTGAAGGTCAGACTAAGGATAATATGAGTATCAGAAAGAATGATAATGGATTAGAGCATATTAAATTTTTAAAAATCGGACTGGGGATATAGCTTAGTTGGTAGAGTGCCTCACAACCACAAGGCCCTGAGTTCAATCCCCAGCACCGTAAAAAACAATCATGGGTCCATCTTACTACAAAAAGAAAATAGGGGAGAAAGGGAAGGGGAATGAGAGAGAGGAACAAAAGAATACCAAGTAATAAATATGAAAGGAATGGTAAAATAAAAAAGTTACTGTTTTGCAACCCTCAATGCTGCAATTTAGGCAAAAATCATCAGTGGATGTGGTGTGGAAGGTTGTCAGGAACACCCAATTTTACAGTCTCTAAGAATCACTGCACAGATTTACTCATTAATTACAAGAGAGTAAAATTTGGATAGTGCAGTGACGAACACCTATAATCCCAGATACTGGGGAGGCTAAGGCAGGAGGATTTCAAGTGTGAGGCCAGTCTGGGCAACTTAGTGAGAATATGACTCCAAAAACAAACAAACAAACCAAACAAGGGCTGGGGATGCAGCTCAGTGGTGGAGTACTTGTCACCCTGGGTTCAATCCCCAGTACCATTTTACCCTTGCAATGGAGACATCAGGAGGATGTCATGACCTTAATCAATAGAAAAGCAAAATAATCTGAATCTAATCACCAAAGAACCAATAAAACATACTTAAACAGCTGAAGGGGTTCTATTAAGATTCGACGGGTTGCTGAAAGAGATATATAATCAGATGCAATATGTGAATCTTAACTGGATCTGATTTTAAAAACCAAAGACTTACAAAAGGTATTTTTGGCAATTGGAAACATTTTAGTATTAGCTGCTTGTTAGTAATACTGACTTGCTATTTTTCTCAAGTAGGATACCAGTATTGTGGCTCTATGGAAGAATGTCATAAGGTGATGGATGTATGCTGAAGAATTTAGGGGCCAAGTGTTGAATGTCTGTAACTTGTTTTTGTGATGGGTTCTCACTGTGTTGCCAAACTGGTCTCAAAATCCCGGCTTCAAGTGATTTTCCCACTTCAGCCTCCCAAGTACCCAGGACTACAGGGACACTTCACCATGCCTGGCTTGTAACTTACTTTTATTTATTTATTTATTTAGTTAGTTTTGCAGTGCTGGGGATTGAACCCAGGGCCTTGTGCTTGTGAAGCAGGGACTCTACCAACTGAGCTATATCCCCAGCCCCTGTAGCTTACTTCTAAATAGTTGAGAAAAAAAAGTGTGCATGTAATAAAAGCAAAAGTAGCCAGGTGTGAATTGGTGCACCTAGGTGAAGGGATAGAAACTTTTCTGTAGGCTTGGAAATTTAAGAAAATATTTATATTTTGAGGATGGGGGAAGAAAGGAATATCTCCCTCATAAAACCATAGACATGAAGTTCCAGCCAGAGTGCCACACCCAATGGATAGCCAGAATCAATAAATTACAGATTTGTTATTGCTACTAAGAAGCATTAAAAGCTCATAATTTCTGTCCCCAAATGTTGCTGCATTTTGGAGGGTGAAGAAGTCAACCAGGGATAAGCTGAAATGGTCCAGAATTGGAAGAGTTTTAGAATTTCAAGTTGGATGATCTTTCCAGATGGACCCACCATCACGGAAACCACGCCACCAGACAACCTGTCTTCCACACCAGACTCAGGCTGGGGAAATACAGCTGCCTCCTCCTGAATCCAGAGACTGCCACTGCAGCAGCAGGGAACTCCTGCCATGGTTCACTCAGGATGTTCACAGAGAGGGTCACTTTGGGGCCTCAGAAATGTTGAGAATTGGCAGAAAAAAACAGAGGGGCTTTGCGGGACAGAGGACAGTACATGCTCTTTGGCCTGAGCCTGTATGTGAATCAGGCTCTGCCGCTTGGCTTACTAGCTGTGTGTCCCCAGGCCACTTCCTGGGCAGATAATAATCATAATCACTACCATAATAGTAATAATAAGAGCTAACGTCTACGGAGCAGTAACTACTGTGCTATGTACTTTAGTCATGTTGATCTCTTTGAGTCTCACAGGTGAAGTAGACACTATTATACTCCTGATTCGTAGATCAACCATGCCAAGCTCTGTCCTACCTCTGCAATTTGGCTTCTGCTATCCCCTCTGTGGGGACTGGGAAGGGAAATCTCCATCTGCCACACCTCTCAACTGGAATTCTTCCTCCTCTTTATCTTCAGAGCATTTTATTCTCACTCCTTTTTTTTTTTTTTTTGCGGTGCTGGGGATTGAACCCAGGGCCTTGTGCTTGCGAGGCAGGCACTCTACCAACTGAGCTATATCCCCCGCCCCTTATTCGCACTCCTTACCACAGCCAATTTAAGTAGATGGTTCCTGGCCTCCTTACTGAGGTTAAGAATGTTACCTCTATCCCCAGAAACAGATGGATTAGGAGAGGGGGAAAATTTTCTTCCCGTTTAATCAGATCCATTTTCACCCACCCCAGACTGTCATCTTCCAATAGGAAGATCTATTCTCTTTTGGATTCTTACAACTTATTTCAGCTAGGTGTGGTGACACACAGTTGAAATCCCAGCTGCTCAGGAGTCTAAGGCAGGAGGACCACAAGTTTGAGGCTGGCCTGGGCAACTTAGTGAGATCCTGTCTCAAAATGAAAAAAGGGCTAGGGATGCAGCTCAGTGATAAAGCACTTGCCTAGCATGCATGAGGACCTGAGTTCATTCTACAGTCTCTCTCTCACACACACACACACTTTTAAAAAATTTTCAATTTGGAATCGAGGGTAGCAGGCAAGGACCAGTTGATTATTTGGAAGTAAATGCAAGGAGAGTTCCCACTGCGTAGGAGAATGGACAGAGCATGGTCAAGAAAATTGCAAGGATGTCAATGCTTAGAATGAGTACTGTGTCTTCCAATAAACCAGAGATTTCTCCACCTTATTTAGTTAGCCCTAGGATAAACTCTGGCTTACACCCCTTGGGCCTATGTAGGGACATTGCCCTTTCTTCCCTACATCCTACAGCTACATCATTAGTCCCATTTTGGTAGATCTGTATCCCTCCCACCCAGGTTTTTGGGAGGTACCCAGGATTGATGTCAGAGGCATTCTGCCAGTGAGCCACATCCCCACTCCTATTTTGCATTTTATTTTGAGACAAGGTCTGGGTTGCCTAGCACCTCAGTTTTGCAGACTTTGAACTTGGAATTGTCCTGCCTCAGCCTCCTGAGCCACTGGGATTACAGGTAAGCACCACTGCATCTGGCCCCACTTTTTTTTTTTTAAAGATAGGGCTTCACTAGGTTGCCTGTGTTGCCCAGAATGGCCTCAAAACTTGAGAAACTCCTGCCTCAGTTTGGATTAAAGGTGTGTGTCACTATGCTCAACTCCAGGCTGTATCTTTAAGCCCACAGGCTGCTCCACAAGGCAGAAAAAGGCACTTCCTATACTCAGCTGACACAAGGCACTTTGGAGTGAGCAGCCCATTAGGGCAGGAGAGGGGGAAGCTGGGATAGAGGCAGAAAGACACCTGACCTGGCAAGACTGCTGTACTTGCACAGCAAAGCATTCTTTCACCTGGTGCAGGGTCCCAGCAACCACAATCCCCTATCCTCTTCTAGATTTTTCCTTTGCATTCTTAGCTCACTCTCAGTTTCATCTT
This sequence comes from Glaucomys volans, assembly GCA_020662805.1. NCBI lineage: Eukaryota > Metazoa > Chordata > Mammalia > Rodentia > Sciuridae > Glaucomys > Glaucomys volans. The sequence continues at coordinate 33,407 of JAJEJO010048442.1, read as the reverse complement.
GTGGTTTTCTTCGGGCACAAGCACCCCATATGAACCATTCTTTCCCTATGGCTTTCCTGCTCCTCCTAACAAAGATAAATAATAAAGAACGTTCAAATCAGTCTCTTCATTTTATCCTCACAATGCCATGGCTTGGCATTCTGAAAAGTTGAGGGACCTGGTCCTGTTGAACAACCTGTGAAAGGCAGGGCATCAGAACTTTTGTTTCTTCTTTGCCACCCACCCCAGGCTAAACCTCTGCCTCTCTGGAGCGCAGGAAAAAAGCAGGGTCTCTGAAGCAAGGATCCCTGAGTGCGAGGCAAGTCGCTTCCCCTCCTCTAGCCTGTGTTCCCCATTTGTAAACAGATATGATGACGTCTTGTCTTTACAGGGTGTGAGAGCTTAATGAGATCATAGGTATGACGCACTGAGCTTAAGTAAGGGATGGGCTCTTTATTTCTAGTCACGAGGAAAGGAAGGTGTTCTGTGAATCCACAGGCCCTTGCTCACATCAACAGCGCTGCGCACCCTGGGCTCTCCAGAGCTGGGAGGGGTCCCTTTTATCTTCGTGTCTCTGCGCGTTTCGCCATGCCCCTCCACCCCGTCCAAATCAGGCTTGCCTCGATGGCTTTCTCAGCTCACACTCCTCAGCCCGTGACTCCCTCCGCTCTGACTTGAGACCCCACTCTCACCTAGAGACTCCGCCCCTCCTTGCCCCACCCACCAAAGACTCCTCCCACCGCCCGGACCCTCAAGATCCGGGGTTTTCCCACCATCACCTTCCACCTAGCTCCTCCCACCAGCCACGCCCCTCTTTATAGCTCGACACCCCCTCCCCTCTACCCGAAACGCGCCCCTCCCCCGCAGCCACAGGCGTAGCCATCCCATTTAACAGATGCGAACGGCGAGGCTGGAGTAGGTGACCTTTCATGGTAAGATGGTGCCCCAAGGGACCCGCGTCCCTCACTGTGGGTCTCGAGCCCCCCGCCCTGGCCCGCACCGCACCCACCTCCTGCCCTCGCTCTGCAACCTCCCCTCCGCGGGCGGCCAGCGCAGCTTTGCAAGGGGGAGGGGGGCGGGGGCCCAGCCCAGGGGCGTGGCGGCCCCGGGTCTGCGCGCCGCGCTCGGGACTTGTAGTTCTCTCTGCGTTTCTCAGGGCCCAGCGCGCTGGCCGCGGACTCCATCTCCCAGGAGGCCCTGCGGAAGGCCGCCCAACCTCCCGCCCCGCCCCTGCCGGCGCAGAGGCCAGCTGGTTTTAAAGGGGACGCGGCCCGAGTGGCGGCTCGCGGAGTGGCCCCCGCTCGGCTCCGCCCTGTTTCCCGCACCTCGCCCCTCCCCCCGCTTCGTCCCGCAGCCCCGGGGCCGCGCCGCAGAGTCGGGCTGCCTGGGTCCACACAGGGTTGTGCAGAGCTGGGGGGGAAGATTGGACTTTGCAGTGGCAGCAGCATCCTTGCAGTCTGGGACCTGGCGGAGGGCGACCCCACCCTGGGGGGAGTAGAGGACCCGCCCTGACCTAGCTTGGCCCAGCCTAGTCCTGCCCGGCCTGAGCACCCCGCCCAGGAGCCGGTTCTGAGGTAGGGCCCGCTGAGGTCCGGGAGGTAAGGGGGCTGAATGTGTGTGTGGGCGGGTAGGGGGCTGCCTGCACCCTGACGTTTCAAAAGCTCCGGACTTGCCCGTAGGGCTCTGCGAGCCCGGGGTTGGGAGGCGGGAGGTCTGAGTGCATCCTGGGCCTCGCTGTGTGACCTTGGGCCAGTAGCTACCCCTCTCTGGGCCTCAACCGGCGCCTCCATCAGTTGTATATTGAGGTGGTCTAGCTCCTTAGGGCTGAGAGTATCCGCGCACAGTACCATAAGCTCTCCAGCCTTTCGTGGGAGCCCCAGCCTGGACTAGACAGGGTTGCACTGATATAATTGGAGGGAGGGGGCTGAACTGGGGCACAAACTGGCCTGGGGTGGGCAGAGGCCACCACTACTTGGAATAGACTTCTGCTGTTCTCAGCATCCTGGACCTGGGGTACATCTATAAAGGCCCTTGCGTATTGGAGACCTGCTGTGACAGCTTGGTGCCCTCCCTTCCAGAAAACCTGGAATGGGGGTGGGGGTGCGGCAACAAGAGGTTTGCGAGGGGTGGCCTCCACAGGAATGAGTGAGTGTGGTGTGTTCCTGAGCAGAGAACAGCTGCTCCAACCTCCTTCTCTCTCCTCATCCCCCTTCAATAAAAGAGCACTTGCTTTTTACCAGTAAAACCTTTTTTTTTTTTTTTTTTTCCCTTTCTTTCCAGAAGGCAGTTTGTTGGCCCCGACAAGGGCTCCCAGAGTAGGGTGAAGGGCTCCTTCCCAGGGCTGCCTTGACTAGAAGAAGTTCAGTTAAAAAATACCTAGAGAGACGCTGCTGCCCTGATGCGTGGAGGGACCAGAGAGGGAGGGCACTTTCCGGTGGGAGGGAAGTGGTGTCCCTCCCCCCTCCAGACCTGACCCAGGAGAGTCAAAAGAGGGAGGCTGGTGTGAGGGTCCTAGGGGAGATGAAATGAGCTCTTCCCCTGTAGGTGCTGAGCAGGGGCTGGGCTGGGGAGATGGTGAGCAAGATCTCTTGTTCCCTCTCCCCCTGCTGAGGAGGTTCTGTGAGCTTTTGACCTGAGGGTTAACCAGGAATAGTTTTTTTTTTTTTTTTTTTTTTCTTTTTTTTTTTTTTTTTTTTTTTTCTGATTTGGTTGGATTATTTCTAGAATGGCTAAAGCCTCTGTCAGCCCACTCCAGTGATCTCTGTAGGGGCTTTATTGGCTGGTGTTTAAGATCCTCAGATTATGGAAGTCCCAAGCCTGGTCAGAGTTGGGGGCAGTGAATGGACCCAGGGTTAGGCCCGTGTCTGGAAGGTACTTTTCTGGTTGTGTTCTTGGGTTTACCTCATCTCATTGTCACATATCTCTCATCAGCCACTTGGGACACCTTCACGGACACCTCTGTGCTTAGTCCTGTCCTGGGCACTGTGCACAGAGAGGGGGATTAGACATACTTCCTACCAGTGGAAGGAGAGACATGGAATCCAGTTGTACTGCAGAAGGATAAAAGAAGCTCAGAGGGCCTTGGAGGTCTGAGCTCAGAACCTTGCATCATGGAGGGATAAGGAAAGGCCCCCAAGAGGAGGGCCATGTGAGCTGGGTATTGCGGGATGAGCCACAGTTTGCCAGGAGAGAAGAGAGAGAAGCAGAGAGGACATCAAGAAGAGCCCACTCCCCAAGTTTCCCGAGTAGCTTCCGAGCAGCGTCCAGTTCAGCCCATCCCTGCCCCACGGTGTCACAGATGGGGCTGAATGTCAGGCTCAGGAGTTTGGACCGTATCTTAAAGGGGATGGCAGGATGGAGCTCATGGTATAATGAGTTTAATCTGTGGGTTGGAGAAACTGTGGAAAGTGGTGAAGGCCGAGCTGGGACCCAGGGTGTGGAGTTGTAGAGGTGCGCACACACACAAACACACACACTAACACTGGGTGTTTTGTGGGTGATGGAGATGACACATAGAAGAAGCATCAAGGGTCATCTGAGAAAGACTGGTAAAGGGATTTTGGCCTTGGGAAGGGATTGTGGGTTTCCTGTGCACTAACTGTGAGCCCTGGGGAGTTCTGGGTGTTGCTGGGACTCCTAGGCTGTCCTGCCAGCAGGGTGAGGGTATAAGTTCAGGGCTTGGGTGGAAGTAGAATGGGCATACTCCCTGGGAAAGGCTACGGGGTGGCCAGGTAGTCATGTCTGTTTTGGAGTTTGGAGGCTTAGAAAGATGAGAAAGCACTTACTTCCATGGCTGTGGCCACCAAAGGGGTAGTGTCTGAACTAGAGTCAAAGCTTGGGCTCTGTTCTCCTCCAGACACAAGCCTCTATTGGAGGATGGATTGAGGGAGAGAATGAGATGATGGGTTAGGAGACTACTGCACTAGTCCAGGCAGGGAGGAAAGAGGAGCTGACCTTGGGTGGGGCTGGAGCTCAGGGGAGAGATGGTGGAAACACTAAGTTGACAGGGAGAGCTAATGGAGGAAATTCCTCATAGAATCAGCTAGATCAGCAACGTGTGTCTCCTTCCCCAGACCATGTGTATTTCTCCCCTCACTGCCAAATGGCCCAATAATAGACTCACCACTGCTCTGGCCCTCATTTTTTTTAGACCTTGTCCCAGGCCTGTGAGTGGCAGGCCTAGAATAGTCCCCATTTTCCAAGTGAGAAGGCTGAGGAGCCAGGCAGGAACTTGCCCAAGGTCACCTGGTGATTCCAAATGAGAGAACATGGTCTCATGCTTTCAGTGTAGGCTCTTCTGAGGGAGGAGGGCTGCCGTTTGCTGCTGCACTTGGCGTGGGGCAGCTGTCTCTTGGGTCTGAGCCAGTGTGGACAGGCCATCCCTTCATCCAGGGCCTCGTGGGGTAATCCAGCCCCGTGAGGAATGCTGGCGGCCTGCTCCTTCCTCCCTGAGGGAGAGGACAGGGCCTCATGCTGCGGTGGCAAGGTCACATGCCTCTCCCTCTCTGAGCCTCAGCTTCCCTGTTCCTGCTGGGGTCGCAGACTTGATTCTGCCTCCCTTCCCTGGCCTTTGGTGGGGTCAGGTGAGGTCAAAGCCTGTAGAATCCTTTCGAGTGCATGCATCTGAAATGTTATTGAGTGGGTTTGTTGGTGACTATGGTGACTGCTGATCTGACTGCTGGCGTAGGAGCGGGGGCAGGTGAGCAGGGCTTGCGTGGTGTGGCCAGGCCACAGACTGAGCTGGGCTTCGAGGCTGGCCCTGAGATTGGAGTCCTCGTGGAACAGCATCACTGCCTGGGCCCCCAGCAGCCAGCTGCAACCCACCTTCTGTGGTAGGTATTAGAACGACATGAAATTGCTGGTGTCGGGTCCCTCGGTTTCATGCAGTTTAGCCGAATAGCACGTCCCCATTTTACAAAAGAGCAAAGAGGCCCACAAATGTACCTTACTCATGGTGACAACAATGAGTTTGGCCTAGAATGCAGGACTCCATTTCTACTCTGACACTCTTTCTTCTTCCAGAGACTTTCCTGGTCCTAGAACTCCATTTCTGCCCACGCCCATGCCCTCATCCTCACATGGGTGCCAGCATCTCGTTGATGAAGTCTTCTCTTTAGCTTGCCTGAGAGTCAGCACCCTGGATTGAAAATATGTTAAGTCCGCTAGCCTACAGGGCAAGCGGAGGCATCACAGGCACTGTTGTCTGAGGTGGGCCACAGCAACTGCCTGTCACAGGCACTGCCTAAGAAGGGCTGAACGGAATTTTTTTTTTTTTTTTTTTTTTCGGTCCTGAGGATTGAACCCAGGGCCTCACACGGCTGGGCTGGGCAAGTACCCCCAGCCCAGGAGAGCACTTTTTTTTTTTGGTACTGGGGATTGAACCCAGGGGCACTCCACCACTGAGCCACATCCCCAGCCCTATTTTGTATTTTATTTAAAGACAGGGTCTCACTGAATTGCTTAGGGCCTTGCTAAATTGCTGAGGCTGGCTTTGAACCCGCCATCCTCCTGCCTCAGCCTCCCAAGTGCTGGGATTACAGGCATGCGCCACCGCGCCCGGCTCCAGGAGAGCACTTTTAAAAGATGCTATAAAGTCCTTTTGAGATCATGCCTTGCACTGGCACTCTTTACAAATGTGTCCGTCCACCACCAGACTGGAAGCTCCTAAAGGGGCTGGGACTTTGCTTCCTAAAGCAATACAAAGTGACATTTTCCGAGAACTTCCTTGTGCCCAGCAGCATGCTAAGAACTTTGTCTTCACAGCTCTGCAAGGTAAAAATAAGCTTGAGGAGCCTAAGTAACCTTCTGATAGCCAGAATGCATCCCAGACGAGCCTCACTCCAAGAAGGAAAAGATGGAGTCTGACACACCATTCGCCCCACTTCCTGGTGCAGGAGACCTGGGTGGACCCTTGGGCATCTGAGTGGTCCCCCCACCCTCCAAGATGAAGTTTTTATTAAAAAAAAAATGAAAGCAAGCTACAAAAAGATGCATTTCATATGCTAACAAAATGTAAAAATAGAATCCAAGTGACATTTGAAAGTATAACTAAGCAATAGATTTAAAAAAATAGAGGGGCTGGGTAGCTCGGTGGTAGCTCTCGAAGCCCTGAGTTTGAACCCCAGCACTGTCAAGCATACAAACACCTACAGTGAGATGCTAAAGGCTCCTGAATTTTTAACATGTGTCCAGGTGATTCTGAAGCAGCCTGGTCAGCATTGGGAATCACTGAGCTGTGCCATGGCTGCACCCTCAGACCACAGGAAACTCTTTTTTTTTTCTTTTGGAACCAGGGATTAAACTCAGGGGCACTCGGCCACTGAGCCACATCCCTAGCTCTATTTTGTATTTTATTTAGAGACAGGGTCTCACTGAGTTGCTTAGGGCCTCGCTAAGTTGCTGAGGCTGGCTTTGAACTCGCGATCCTCCTGACTCAGCCTCCCAAGTCGCTTGGATTACAGGCGTGTGCCACTGCGCCCGGCTCACAGGAAACTCTTAAGAGGCACTCACTCTTGGCATAGGAGACACCAACCACCCAGAAGTAATCTCTGATCCTTGTCCCAAGGAGTTCACAGCCTGGTGAGAGACACTTAAAACAAATGGGCTTCTTGTGCAATAAAATGCAGTAGTGGAACTTTGGTCACAGTCCAACAAAGAAGGGAGCAGAGCATGTTCTTAGAGTCTGGCACATGGTTGGGGTCCCAGACTATCTCAGCTTCTCAATAAAGTTTTCTGGCCCATTATCTAGGTTCTTTCTGGCTTGTCTTCACACCAGCTGCAGGTATGAAGCTCCAGGAGTTTGTACCAAGCCAATAAGTTTAGTTAACACCTACTATATGCTGAGCCTTATATCAGTCCCTGCCTAAAGTGGGATTTCACAAAGAAGCTGAGAGTTGGGTACAAAGAGATCACACTGTACCCATGGAAACCAGCATAAGAAGCAGGGGTCAAAATGGATGAGCATGGGGCAAAAGCTTCTAGGGAAGGGCAGAAGGAAGGCTTTATGGCTCAGAGGACTAAGGTCAAGGTCGCTTTGTCCTCTGCATTTGCTTTCCCAACAAATGCCTACTATGTGCCAGGCATTGCTGGGTGCTGGGGATGCTGTGGGGAACAAAACTTGACCTCAGGAACCATATAGTGGGGGAGGCTGACCTCAATCAAGTAATCCTAAATGCTATAAAGAGGGACAAGATATTCTAATTATTTAACTAGCGGGTCTGACTCAGGCAGGGAGGTCAGGGCAAATCTTCCTTGATGAAGTGAGTTTCAGCGGAGGTCTCCAGACAAGGAGCAGGAAGAGCATGCACAAAGGCCCAGTGGCAGAGGGAAAATGGCAAGGGCACAGTGTAAGTTAAGGCCGGAGAAGCAGGCAGGTCTCTAGGTGCTCAAGACTGTGGAGCCTGGCCAGTAGAGAGCTGAGCACAGAGAGGACATGCTGGGCCTTGGTGGAGGGGGTGGGAACCCATCCTGCCCCAGTGATTGCATCTGTAGTGAAAGAACAGGCTGCAGGTGGTCATAGGGATCAAGGATCAGGATTGGCTCATGTCTAGCACAAGATGGTCTCCCTTAGGACAGGTGTTTTAGATAGACTTAGGAAAACAGGAGCTTGCCTGGCGCATGTGGTGGTGGGGCTTGGAGACAGGATGTGCCAGGCAAAAGGCACAGCACAAAGAAGTGGGGACTTGCAAAGGTGTACCTAATTTGAGTGAGAGCAGAATAAATTGTGCAGGCAGCCAGGGCCGGCCCCCACTGGCAGTGAGTCCTCCCAGGATTCGTGTTCTTTTTTGTGGGTGTGCCCTCTCTCCTCTCCCCTAGAAGATAGGACTTGGCCAAGACTCCACATAGCAGCTTCAAGATCCAGTATCTACCTGCCCCAGGAATGACTGAAGTCTCCAGGGGAGCCTGGAGAGAGGAGGAGGGCAGAGAGGTTTGTGTCGCCTTTGGGCGATTGCAGTTGCCCCCATTCCCCGGGGTTTCCTGTGTGCCAGGTATTGAGCTTTACTTTGTCAGGACTCCGTCCGGAGAGGCAGGTATCATTACCCCAGCTCACAGATGAGGCAATTGAGGACCAGAAAGGTTGAGTCGTTCGCCCAGAATCTCAGCACTGGAGGGACTACACCAGGAACTGGACCGTGGCTCTTGAACCCCACGACTGTCGGGCAGGGTATGACTCCGCTTCCTGTCCCCTGCAGCTCGGCCGTCATGGACAAGATCCTGGAGGCGGTAGTGACCTCGTCGTACCCTGCAAGCGTGAAGCAAGGGCTGGTGCGGCGCGTGCTGGAGGCGGCGCGGCAGCCTCTGGAGCGGGATCAGTGCCTGGCGCTGCTGGCCCTGGGCGCGCGCCTCTACGTGGGAGGCGCCGACGAGCTGCCGCGCCGCGTGGGCTGTCAGCTGCTGCACGTGGCCGGCCGCCACCACCCCGACGTCTTCGCTGAGTTCTTCAGCGCGCGCCGTGTGCTGCGCCTGTTGCAGGGTGGCGCGGGCCCGCCGGGTGCCCGCGCGCTCGCCTGCGTGCAGCTGGGCCTGCAGCTGCTGCCCGAGGGGCCGGCGGCCGAAGAGGTGTTCGCGCTGCTGCGGCGCGAGGTGCTGCGCACCGTGTGTGAGCGCCCGGGGCCGGCCGCCTGCGCGCAAGTGGCCCGACTGCTGGCGCGGCACCCGCGCTGCGTACCCGATGGCCCGCACCGCCTGCTTTTCTGCCAGCAGTTGGTGCGCTGCCTCGGCCGCTTCCGCTGCCCCGCGGAGGGCGAGGAGGGAGCGGTGGAGTTCCTGGAGCAGGCCCAGCAGGTGAGCGGGCTCCTGGCACAGCTGTGGCGCGCGCAGCCCGCCGCCATCCTGCCCTGTCTCAAGGAGCTGTTTGCCGTTATCTCCTGCACAGGTGCGTGTGCGGCGGGGGCGAGAGCATGGGCTCCGGCAGGGCCTGGATGGGTCCCTGGCCAGGTGGCTGTACGTGTGGATTCTCCGCCTGTTGGGTGGCAGAGTAGTGTGGCATGTGTGTGCGAGGGGTGGGTGCACGGGCGCGGGACTGCGATGTTACTTCATTTAGTTAGCAGTCCTATCCTGAGCACCTACTGTGGCTCCTCTGCCGTCGTGGGTGCTGCAAATGCAGGGAATAGCGGGCTGCCTGGTACAGAATGCCAGCAAGTGGGAAGAATGGGCAGAGCAAGCCAACAGAATGGTTGATGGGGCCTTTGGGTCAGGTGGGCTGCATGGAAGTTAGGCTCTTGAAAAGGTCTTGAGAGACTGGCAGCAAGGATGATGTTCTTAATGTTCTCTCAGCAGGCAGGGGTGTGGGTCTGGAGACCTCCTGGAGCTTGCAGGTGTTAACTCAGAAGTGTAGAACCTTGACCCTCCATTGGCAGCTGTAGAACTGAATTCTAGTGTGAATGACAGAGATCTGTGCCTTCCCTGATCATAGGACTAGACCTGGGAAAGGAAGGAGTACTCCTGGCAGGAAATAGAATCAAAGCCCTGTCTATAGCCAGCACCTTCTCACCTCTAGGCCCCTCTATATGCCTTTCTTCCCAAGTGCACCTGCCCCTCTTACCCTTTCTGGCTAGTTCCGGTGTGATCCCTTTTAAAGGACTTGCCCCTGCCCCACAGTTGGAGGTTAGTGCTTTGTGCAGGAGCCCAGTACAGGACTGGGCCCAGGGTAATGGTGGCAACTGTGGCCAGTGGATGAGTGAGCAGGGAATCGGAGGCTGTGATGCTTAGGGGGAGAGGAGGTGGCCCTGATGGGCTCTTTGCAGAGGCCCAGCCTGTAGTTCTGTGGCAGCATGAAGGCCTGGAATGGTGGGGAAGGAAAGAGGGCTGGCTGCCTGGCTAAGCTCAGTCTGTCTACCTGTTCCAGAGGAGGAGCCACCATCTAGCGCCCTGGCCAGCGTCGTCCAGCACCTCCCCTTGGAGCTCATGGATGGTGTGGTCCGGAACCTCAGCAATGATGACAGTGTGACGGACTCCCAGATGTTGACTGCTATCAGCAGGTGGGAAGCTGAGGGCTGGGCAGTGGGCAGGGCTGGGGCCCCTCTCTCTTCCTCCCAGAAGCCCCTTCTGCTAGGTGGGATTCTGTGCTAGGTTGAGGGTTGGAGGCCAGGCACTCCTACTTATTTAGTCATTTAGTCATTTCCTTAGCCCTGCTCTGTGCTTGGGCCTGGGCTGGATGTGAGGGACACAGAACCCTGCTATAATGATGCTGCCAGGCTAGGTACCAGTGTGTGGCCCTAGACGTGCCAATGAACTGTTTCCTCCTCTGTAAAAGTGGAGGTTGGTGGTGGTATGAGGAGCTGCCAGACTTCCAGACTTCCTCGGGGCTGTATAAGAAGGGGAGTAGCTGAGCATGGTGATGCACATCTGTAATCCCAGCTACTGGCAAGGCTGAGGGAGGATCGTAAGTTCGAGGCCAGACTCAGCAACTTAGTGAGACTGTCCCAAAATAAAAAATTGGTTGGAGATGTAGCTCAGTGGTTAAGTTCCTAGTACTATAGTCCCCCCACAACAACAGAGTACTTTAGTACATGCTTTCTAAGTTTGGCAAATACCATCAACAGTCTGGGTCCTTTTCAGTTTATAGAGCTCTTGTACATCCCTCTTATTTGAATGTTGTCCCATCTGTGGTCTATCCTAACCTGCCTGTCTGGGAATCCCAGAGTGTGCCACTAACACCCCACCCCACCCTACCCGCTGCAGGCCTTTGCCTATGCAGACCCCAGGCACCTGGTTTGCCTCTTCCTGCCATTCTTCTCATGCCCATGTGCAGGCCACCATCTCTGCAGGGCCTTCCCGGGATTCCTTGTCATTAGAGGGTCGGAGCCTGGGCACTAGAGCTAAATTGCCCCAGATGCAATCCTGCCTCAACCACTTCTTGCTGGTGACTTTGCATAAGTAATTTAACCTTCCTATTTTGATTTCCTCAACTATAAAGTGGTATATAGGGGTGGGGATATAGCTCAGTTGGTAAAGTGCTGGCCTTGCAAGCACAGGGCCCTGAGTTCAATCCCCAGCACTGTGTGTGTGGCGGGGGAAGTGGTGTATAATTGAGCCCATCATAGAGTTTTTAGGATTAAATTGGATGAAATGACAAATGTGTAAAGGATCTAGAACAGTGCTGTGGAAGCTACTATTCTAATTAGCGTCAGCATGGTGCCTCATCCAGTGCATGGCGCTGTGAGATCAGATGAGTTGATCCACAGAGAGCAGGCAGAGCCGCACCCTGCGCAGGCTGGCACTACTTGGTGTTGGCTTTTGTTACCTCCCTTACAGAAGTGTCATATTGATTGAAGGAGATATCTTTCTGATTTAATAGAGGAAGAAACTGAGGCCCAAAGAGAGGAAGTATCTTGCTCTGGGTCACATGGTGAAGGCCTGCTGGAGCCACAGCTTTCAGCGTGGGCGGCTGGAGGTCCCAGTCCCCTGCTGCAGCCCGGCCTGGAGGGGTGAGGTTTGGGGTGCCAAGAGGCTCACCTCCTGGTGGGTGGAGCCTAGTCTGTAAAGTGTCTGTGCTGGGCTCATTTGCATTTTCTAGGAATTGTCTCTTCACCTCAGAGACCCCACAGCTGCCCTGTGCGGGTATGAGTCCCCCGGAACTGAAGACGTGGCTAGTCTATGGGCTGCCCTCACCTGGGCAGTTGGGCTTCTTTCGTCCCTGTGTCACTGTCACTTCCTTGCCAGGATGATCGACTGGGTATCCTGGCCCCTGGGGAAGAACATTGACAAGTGGATCATTGCCCTGCTGAAGGGCCTGGCTGCTGTGAAGAAGTTCAGCATCTTGATTGAGGTTTCGCTTGCCAAAATCGAGAAGGTTGGTGATCTCTGTCCACACCCAGGCTTGTGGTCTTTCCCACTGTCCCTTGCTGAGGCAGTGCAGATCTGGGAAGCAGAGTTCTGGGGCTCCCACCCAAGCCCACTGTGTGACCTGGACCAGTTCACTGCCCCTCTCTGGGCCCCCCATCCATTTGTTCCTCTGGTCACCCGTTGGAGTAAGGATGTCTTTGTCCATCCACCAGATACCTAACTTCCTTGCTGCCTGTGTTGCTGTTCGTCAGTTCACCTCCATGTTCTTGCTCCTATATGGACCTGCTGCTTCAACTCTGCCAAGTCTCAGTCCCCGCTCAGGCTTGTGGTTGCCCTTGGCCGTGGGTGGACCAGGTTGGAGGACTGCTGATCAGGCACTTTCTTCTAGGTCTTCTCCAAGCTGCTATACCCCATTGTCCGGGGAGCTGCCTTGTCTGTCCTCAAGTACATGCTCCTGACTTTCCAGCATTCCCATGAGGCCTTCCACCTGGTAAGGGCCCCTGTCTGCTGCCCCCAGGGCGGGTGGCCCTGCATTCCTCCTGGCCTGGGAGGCCATGTTTTTTTCAGTTGTAGAGGAGTGGGTGGAGCCTGACCCCCAAGACCCCAAAGGCTTGGATGTTAGTATCAGGGAGTGCTAGAAACCCCACCATACAGACAGGATGCCAAGGCCACAGAAATTTTGTGTCTTCCCCCTGGGCACACAGTAGAGTGACAGAGCCTAGACTGATGACAGCTAATATTCCCTGGGCCAGCTGTCTGCCAGGCACAGTGCTGAGGGTTGGTACCATGTTCATTCATCCAATTCCTAGACAAAGGTTCTGTCAGTCATTTTTCAGATGAAGAAAGGGAAGTTCAGGATAGTTAAGTCACTTGTCCTGGCCACACAGCTGGTGACAGAACAGGGAAGGTTCAAGCCAAGTTGGTCTGACTCCCAACCCAGTGTCCTTCCTGTACACTGTTGTCCCCCAGCACCCAGGTGGCCTGGCCTCTAGCTTGGGCCCTTCCTGTTGTCCTCATGGTCCTCTCTTGGTGGGCTGCTGTCTCACTCTGCCTGCTTTCTACCTGCACGTGGGGCCCCAGATTCTGATGGCCCCGGTCAGGACTGTGGCACTTCATACTGCCCAGTTTACTGCAGTGGGATAAGCTAAATTTTGGGGGACTTGGAGTCGAGCCCTGGTCTGCCCTTTCCCTGATATGGTGACCTTGGGCTGGAGACTTAAGCTCTCAGAGCCTAGAAGGGGGAAACCCTAGGACAGTGGGAGGGGATTGGATGAGGCGATATTTGGCTGGAGCCTGTCACATGTTAGGGACTTCACAAGAACTGGTTCCTTCCATCCTGCTTGGCTCCCTCATTCCTGTGACCCAACTTTATCTTGACATTATAGGACAGGGAATAGAAATGGGCTTTGGACTTAGACCTGGCTTAGGCACTAGCTTCCATAACCCACAGTGAAATGCTGGCAAATTGTGTAACCTCTGCGGACGGGGGTGAAGCTCAGTGGTAGAGCACTTGCCTGGCATATTATGTGTAAGGCCCTGAGTTCAAAGCACAGCACTGCAAAAAACTTTATAAGCCAGGCATGGTGGCGCACGCCTGTAATCCCAGAGGCTCGGGAGGCTGAGGCAGGAGGATTGTGAGTTCAAAGCCAGGGTCAGCAAGGGCAAGGCACTAAGCAACTCAGTGAGACCCTGTCTCTAAATAAAATACAAAATAGGGCTGGGGATGTGACTCAGTGGCTGAGTGCTCCTGAGTTCAATCCCTGGTTCAAAAAAAAAAGGTTTTTATTGTATAACCTCTAATGTCATTTTCTGCAGCTGTAGGATGCAGTGATTGTTGCTACATAAAGTCATTGTGAAGATGGAGTACTTGACACTTAATGCTTGTTGGAGGAATGAGGGGTTTGTCCCTAGAGGCTGTGAACATGCTGTCAGTCCCACTCAGACGACTGGGTTGTGGCCCCAGCATCACTTCCCGGCAGAGTAGCCCTGGTCACTCAGGCCTTCAGGATCTTGGGGCAGGTCATTTGGCTGAGGCAAAACAGCTGGGGCTTGTGCTCAGGCCTCCCTTCTACTGTGAGGAGGGCGTTTATCCTATTTCATGGATGAAGAAACGGAGGCAGGAAGTCTTAGGGTATGTTTCATAAAAGGAATCACCTGTCCACAGAGCTCAGCCCCATCTGGATGAAGGGGACAGTGGTCACATACCTCAAAGAGCTCTGGGTGCTTTCAGCCATGATCACAGTCCCCCTTCTCAGAGGGTGAACAGGGCTTGACTGCAACCCCCTCTGCTCTCACAGCTTCTCCCTCACATCCCCCCTATGGTGACCTCTTTGGTCAAGGAGGACTCGAACTCAGGGACCAGCTGCCTGGAGCAGCTGGCGGAGCTGGTCCATTGCATGGTGTTCCGGTTCCCGGGATTCCCAGATCTCTACGAGCCTGTCATGGAGGCCATCAAGGTAAGTTACAGTCCTGCACCTGCCCCTCAGCCTGCTCCAGCTCAGGTGCTGGCTGGGCTTCCTCAAGGCTATATCATTACTTGCTGGCGGCCTCTCATCATGTTGTTCCTGGCTGTCTCCTGTCACCTGCCCAGGGCCAATTCAGTGTGCTTCAGGCACACTGAGCTACCCACTGTCCCTCAGATAGGTCATTCTGTCAGGGCCACCCTGAGCCCTTGCTTTTGTTCTTCTGTGAACCCTTTTCCCATCTGCTCAATTGCTCTCACTTGTCCTTCGTGCTCTGCACAAGTGTCACCCTGCTCTGGAAGCCTTCCCTATAACTCTCGATAGGTTTCTCATAAGAAACCTGTGAAGCGGATGCTATTTCATACATGAGAACACTGAGGCTTGGAGAGGTTTGGGGCCCTGCTACCAGGCTGTATCAGGGCCTCTTTGGGCTCTTATGGCCCTGGTGCACACTGTCCTTGTGTGTCTGTCCCCCACCAGAGTGAGCATTCCAGAGCAGGGTTTACGGTCATTCACGGGGTGGTGCTAATGGCCTGCTCTGTGCCAAGCCAAGACAGAACATAAGCACGAAGCAAATGGCCTCAGGAAGGAGCTGCAGCCCAGGGTGGATGGCAGACCTGTGTGTAAAGAAGGCTGATCTACCCAGCTTAGGATGCTACAGGGGTGGCCCCAAGGAGGGAGAGATCCTCCCCATTTAGAGAAGGAGGCTATGAGAAGAAGGGTTTCTCAGCTGGCTTGGTAGGTCTCTGGGGTCTGACACACTAGCACCTGTAGATAGAGTTGCGTCTGACAGTGTTTTCCCACATAATTTTGTCTGAAGTTCACAAGGAACCTATGGAGCAGACGGCTTTCTCGTAGATGAGGACAATGAGGCTTGGAGAGGCCTGGGGATCTGTTGAGTCTCCAGTAGAGATGCCTGGGGCCTGGGATTGCCGAGACTGTTCCCGTGGTCTAACACAGAAGGCAAGCCCAGGTGTGAGGGAGGATGTCTGAATTGGTGGCCCTTCTAGAGCTTCTTCTCTGCCCTTCACTACTATAGCACTGAGTCCAGATCCCCTGGAAAATGTCCATCACAGAACATCTAGAGATGCTTGTCAAAATATAATTAATATCTCTTTAATTAAAGAGCCGAGCTTGCAAAAAAGCAAGGCGGGGGGGATCCCCAGGGGCCTGTAGTGGTGAGGAATAGTGCTCTTTTGCCTTGGGGTGGGTAGGAGAGTAGAGAGCAGGTGAGATGGCCAACCTCAGCCATGAAGGGACTTGAGATGGTGGGACTAGAGATGAGGCTTAGGGCCTGTCCCCAGTAGGGAGTTGGCACTGTGCAGCCCACTGAAAGCCAAGAGGGGCTTTACTGTTAATAAAAATCTGGAAAAAATATACACATGGTCCAAAATAAACATCAGGGAAACTTCTGAATTGGTCTGGGTTTGGACTGGGGAAAAAACAGTTTTTATAAACAGCAGCCTGCTGTCATGTGGATTCAGAGGTTCAAATTCAGGTCATTTGGGGGTTTAGGGCTCCAGTCTCAGATATTATCATTAAAGTATTCATGAACTTATAATACTCATGGGTTGCTCAGTAGTCACCAACAAATCAAGTCACGAAGGCTATTGTAAATGAGCTTATAATCCATTAATTACAAAATGGGGGCCGTCCACCAGGTCTGAGAGTAAATCACAATAAACCAAACCTTCTGAAAACTTCTTGGATCTTCAGTTTTTGAAACTTAACATGGGAGAGTGTTCTCGTAGCCAGAGTGACCATGCACTGGAGGGGACTGCCTCCACAGGGCACAGGCTCCCTGCGCTGGGGGTGGGTAAGCAGAGGAGATGGGACTTCCACTTTCTGGGGATGGGCTGAACTATGAGACTTTCAGCACCTGTTTTCTGCCCGACTGAGATTCTGGTGAGCAGGGGCCATGCTGGTTATTATTATTTTTTTTTTGGCGGAGGGGTGGGTACTAGGGATTGAACTTGGGCACTCAATCACTGAGCCACATCCCCAGCCCTATTTTGTATTTTATTTAGAGACAGGGTCTCACTGAGTTGCTTAGCACCTCGCTAAGTTACTGAGACTGACTTTGAACTTTCGATCTTCCTGCTTCAGCCTCCTGAGCTGCTGGGAGTACAGGTGTGTGCCTGGCTGCCATGCTCTTTTGATCTTTGTCTTCTGTGCCCAGGGATTAGGAGTGAATGAGTGGAGTATCATTATAGTGTGACTGTAGTGTCCCATGTCTGTAATCCCAGTGATTTGGGAGGCTAAGGCAGGAGGATCTCAAGTTTGAGTCCAGCCTGGGCAACTTAGTGAGACCCTGTCATCTTAAAAAAAAAAAGAAAAAAAAAAAAGGGATCAGCAGTAGAGTGCCTCTGGGTTCCTCAATCCCTGAGGAATGCTGTGGCTGTCAAGTAGGGGTGAACAAAGGGAAGAGAGCGTAGAGCTGCCTGGGGCAGGAAGGAAATCTGAGATGAGCGAGACCCAGGTTTTGTAGGCAGGGGCTGATGGTCTGGTCCAGGGGTCAAGGTGAATCTGCAGATGCCTGCTCCAGTAGGTGCAGGGAATTAGGCTTCCTGCACCTGAACCTGAAACAGGTGCAGATAGTGCAGGGATCCACTGGAGAAGCTTTCTGGAAAGCCTCGTGGGAAGGGGGCATTGGAGTTAGACCTGGACCTGTGGAGACTGGTAGGAGGACACTCTGGGTAAGTCGGAGGGAAGGCCCAGATGGTGGGCGTGTGTGGGGGACCTGGACCTGCAAGTGCTGTTTGGCGGTAATGTGTCTGTGGGTGCGTGGTGGGGGGCACAAATCACAAAGGTCGGCAGAGCCAGAGCTTGGGAACAGGCTGAGTCACTGCTTAGTCCAGTAGTCTGGACCTTTCAAACCTTCCACCAGGGCACTGCTGTCAGAGGAGGGGACTTCCCAGAGCAGTCCGACATGACCTCTTTCTCTCCAGTCTTAAAGGCCTAAGTTTACACCCCATAATGACAAACACTTGTTTCAGTGTAAACACACTTTTCTTCCCAGAAACATTATTGGACAGCACCAGAAAGCTGTGCCACGTCTGTCCCGTGGCTCTGAAACCCCTTGGTGCCAGGTGGACGACGATATGTTTGTGAAGTCCTTTCTCGTGTGTGGTACATGTATATTCTTTGTACACGTCCCTTTGTAAATAAGTTCTGGAAAGCTCTCTCATGTGGATGCGTTAAGTTAGGGCAATCTTTGGGAGCAGAGGTCCTTGTAGGAGTTGTTGTATATGATTCAATATCATGAGGGATTTGAGAGTTATTTGGAAATTTTATTTTCCTTGGAGTACGAAGTTCTCTGGGGAAAATGGTGGTGTTTTTGTGGCTGTGTTTGCTCGTCCTCCATGCGCGTCTGCATGTGGGATTCTGTCTTTTGTCCCTATTCGTGTGTGTGGTGGGAGATTAAATCAGGCGTAATAGGAAGAAAATGGAAGATACTGAGACACTATCCACTGCCGTCCCCACTGGCTGCGTGTTTTTTTTTTTATTAATCATCTGTGAGAAGTGACTCACTAATCTTATAAATCATCTGATAAATGATCCAGGGAAATGTGTGAGCAAAAGTGTTAAACCACAGCCAAGCAAGGCCTTCTGCATTAGCCAGAGGACGTGTGCTGGGGAGGATTTGGGTGCAAAGGTAGTTTGAAGCCCTTTGGTGTCTTGAATAAATCTAGGGCCTTGTGCTCAGGAGCCAAAAATGTGAATACGGCCGGAGGGACTCTTAAGAATATTGTTTAAGTCTGTAAGGTCACACCCCATGTGCTCAGGTGGGTTTCTTTGGTTGGAACCATTGCCTGGTGGTCTTCTAGGTGCAGCTGTTTGAGGTAACAAAGAGCAATGAGTGGAAAGGTGCTCATGCCTGAGTCCATGGCTGAGGACCCCTGCCTCAGACCCCCAGGAGTCTTCCACCATCCTCACTGGCATCAACTGCAGGGGTGACTAATGCTTTTGAAAGCTAACTTGGCAAATCTAAAAGTGGAAGGTGAAGTGTGAAGGTCACCATGAGTGAGTACCATGGAGCACAGGATGCCATGCTGATAGGAAGAAGCATCCTTGCTTGACAAGTGAGCAGACTGAAGCCTGGGGAGGTCAACTGAGGCAGAGGGGCTCACTGACCATGGCCAGATGGCTAGTGAGGACGAGCGCTAGGGCTATAATTGAGGTCTTGACGCCCCTGGATTCGACCTGTGGGCAAGTGTTGACGCTGCTTAGTCTTGGCACACCCTGGGCTCTGCTAGCAATATGCCCATTCTTTACTCACTTCTGTGCTTCTGTGACTCTGAACAGTTCTGTTCTGTCTGAATCCTAGTTGTTTCATCTCTAAAATGGGAATGTGCCACCTTGAGGCAATTGTCACCTGAAAGATTTTCTAGAGGTCCACATGTCAAAATGAGAACCTGACATGAGTTGTGAGCAGGGGCATCTCTGCAGCACCCCCAAGTGGTGGGCTTGGGAGGTGCTGGAGCAGCCTGCTGTCTGGGAGAGCTTCCCTGGGGGAGGATGTTTTTTGAGCCAACCCAAGTGCCCGATGCCCGGCCTGCTTATTCCCTCCTTAGGACCTCCATGTTCCCAATGAGGACCGCATCAAGCAGCTACTGGGGCAGGATGCCTGGACCTCGCAGAAGAGTGAGCTGGCTGGTTTCTACCCCCGGCTCATGGCCAAGTCCGACACGGGCAAGATTGGTTTAATCAACCTGGGAAACACGTGCTACGTGAACAGCATCCTTCAGGCCTTGTTCATGGCGTCTGAGTAGGTGCTGCTTTTGAATCCCTTGTGTGCCCTCCCACCCTTTGCGCTCCCTGGTGAAAGATGGGGGTGGGCCTTGCTTTGCATTGTTGGGGTGATTCTCTAAGATCTGTGGCCCCAGGAGCCCCAGACCATTGTGGTGGTAGTAGGTATTGAGTGTGGACAGGAACCACAGGTGGGCTGTCTCGGGAGGGGGCTGCTCTGGGTTGGTGGGTAGAATCATGGAGATGGCACTGCCTTTGGATTAGGACTCCCACTTGCCTGGTATTAGACATCTCTCTCCTTTGGTTTTTTTTTTTTTTTTTTTTTTTTTTTTTT
>JAJEJO010048442.1:0-13996 GCA_020662805.1 Glaucomys volans | reverse complement strand
CTGTTTTTAATGAAACACAGCCTTCATTGTCCGTGGCCATGTGTGTACTTCATGGATTGCTTAAAAATGACTCCAAGCTTCAGCTTGATTCAGTAAGAGGAAGCTTGGGTTCTGGTATATAGTGTGACCTTAGGTCAATTTTTTCTCTGAGCTTCAGGTTCAGTGGGAGGAAGTTGGAGCTGATCTCTAAGGTTTCCTAAGACGCTGCTGCTTGTTCTTCTCAAACTGCCTGGTGAAGGACTAGTTTTGTTATGTTGTTCTGATTTCTGGTATGTGCAGACCATTATTTCTGTAAAATAACAATTTGCCAGACACATGATCATGTGCTTGTATGATCATAGTTTTGAAATGCTGCACACGCTGGGTGCAGTGGTGCATGCCAATACCAGCTGCTTGAGAGGCTGAGGCAGGAGGATCACAAGTTTGAGGCCAACCCCAGCAACCTAGTGAGATCCTGCCTCAAAATTTAAAAAGGGCTAGGGCTACAGCTCAGTGGAGGAACGTGTGCCTAGCATATGTGAGGTCCTGGGTTTGATCCCTAGTCCGGCATCACTTTGAGTCCTGCTGTTCTGTGCAGTAGCTGTGTGGGGCAATGTGACTGACCTTCCCAGAGATGCTTGTGAGAACTGAAACTAAGCTGGGCCTCGGAAGCTGGCTTGTTCCAGAGTCAGGAGGGCTCCACCTGTTCTCATAGGATTAGACTCCAGTCACTGGGAGCCAGTCTGACCCTGTGGTGTCCTCTTCTTTCAGTATATCCCTCACATTGACTGTCCCTCCCTCATTTGAAGGCAGGGGAGTAACTCGGGATGGCTTGGGCAGGGCCTGGAGGAGTGGGTGGGAGAGTTGAAGCTGGAAAAGTCCTGCTGCTCTGGATGGGTGTGAATGGCCTTTCCTGGGGGAAGTAGCAAGCAGTGTCTGAGTGGCTGGGATGATGTTGATGGCATGCCAGCATCCCAGCCTTGGACACTAGAATGTTTGAATCCTGGAGTTTCAGGGTGTTGAGCCAGAAGGGACTGCAGAGGTGACCTTGTTGTCATACCAAGACCATTGCTGTGTTCCTGACTTCAGACACTGTAGGCCGAGTTGTTCACCACCTCCTCCTCCCTGGCCTCTGGCCTTACCTGGAGCTGGAGGCATCCAGAGGCTCTGGGCTGCCCGCTGTGTGTGGAGTGGAGACTCCAGGGCCCTGGGCTCACCCTGGGCGCTCCTGCTTTGTTTTGAAGCTTTCGACACTGTGTGCTCCGCCTGACCGAGAACAACTCGCAGCCCCTGATGACCAAGCTGCAGTGGCTCTTTGCCTTCTTGGAGCACAGCCAGGTGCGTGCAGGGCCCTGGGGGAGGGGGCCGGAGGAGGTGCCACCAGGCCCTGCAGTGCTGCCCTTCCTGGCTCTGGGATCTGGCTGCAGGCTCCCACTATGTGAGTACCTGAGCCCTGGTCCAGCCTGGCACAGGTTCGTGGTCAAAGTCTCTGGGAATGAGGTCCCTGCCTGGCAGGAGGGGCTCCTGGAACCCTGCTGCCTGCTTCTCCCTTCAGCCACTCAGCCAGTTGCATTAAGGTGTCGCTTCCTTCATCTACTGCCATTTGTGAGCACCCACATTGCCAGGTGGTACTCTAAGGGCTGTTGAAAGTACCAAGGAAAGCAGCAAATATTGTCTGTCCTCATGGAACCTAAATTCCATGGCTGGGGATTCTGCATGACTCTGTGGGCACAGAGATGAGGAGCCTCATCTGAGCCGTGGGCAGAGGGGCCTGTAGGGGACAGTCGAAGGGAAGGGAGGTGTGGTGTGTGTGGGGAGGGAGGGGCTAATGATGGAGGAGAAGGTGTTGGGAAGGTGCTGGAGACAAGGCCACACTGCTCTGGGATCTCAGTTTGACACGGGAGGGGTGTTCTAGGCTGAGCGGGAGGCAAGGATGGGACCAAGCAGGTGGGTGAGGGAAAAGCAGATTCCCAGAGTGCTCGTCTCCCGAGACCCTGTGCTGGGTAGGTCACGGACAGCTAGGAAATGGAAGGACTTGGGAGGAAGCCATGATGTTTGGGAAGGAGTCGTGGGAGCCCTCAGGCCTGGTGTGCACAGAAATGGTGGGCATGGGACTGGTGACTTCTGGCCCCACTTTCCCCCTCCTTGTCCTAGAGGCCCGCTATTTCCCCTGAGAACTTCCTCTCTGCATCCTGGACACCGTGGTTCAGCCCTGGCACCCAGCAGGACTGTTCGGAGTACCTAAAGTACCTGCTGGATCGGTAAGGGAGGCCAGGCCCCTGGCTCGGGGCGGGTCCAGAGAGGGTTGGTCAGGGAGAACCCTCACCTCCCAGCTGGGTTGCATCCTCCTGGAAACAGGTGCCAGGCTTCCTGCTTTGTGCACACGTTCCCCTGCCTGCCACAAGAGTGTGGGCCAGGCCTGAGTGTCGGAAATTTGGAGATGCTGAACTGCATGGTGGACTCTGGAGGGGTTGGGGTGTGTGTGTGTGTGCACGTTGTGCTGTGATGGCCTGAGTGCACGAGTCCTTGTCACTGCCCTGGGGTGTGGCACCTATGTCTGGGATGTCTTTCTATGGTGTCTGTGTGCCTGCATGCAGGTGAGTCTGTAGTGTGCGCTGGCTCTGTGCACGTGCATGGGTATGTCAGCATGTCATTTTGTACATGTGTGTCTCCTGGGCAGATTCCTGCATTTGTCCATCAAACCTGAGGCCAGTGGAGCAGGGTAGATGGGTGGATGGACAGGAGGAAGGCGGGTGCACAGCAGGACTCTGCGCAGACGCAGACCCTGTGCTCTCCGCCTGCTCCAGGCTGCACGAAGAGGAGAAAACTGGGACGAGGATCTGCCAAAAGCTCAAGCAGTCCAGCTTGCCCTCCCCACCCGAGGAGCCCCCTAGCCCAAGTTCAACCTCTGTGGAGAAAATGTTTGGAGGCAAGATTGTGACCCGGATATGCTGTCTCCACTGCCTCAACGTGTCCTCCCGGGAGGAGGCCTTCACGGACCTCTCTCTTGCCTTCCCACCTCCTGAGCGCTGTCGCCGCCGGCGCCTGGGCTCTGTGATGCTCCCTGCAGAAGATGTCAGAGCCCAGGTTCCCAGCAGGGTGGGTCCCCGGAGGCAAAGGAAACACTGCATCACAGGGGACGCTCCTCCCACCGTGCTGGACATCGGAGGTCTAGGCTCCCCCGGAGCTGGGGGGCAGAGTGGCCAGGAGGAGAAGGTGGCAAGGGAGGAGGAAGGGAAGGAGGGGAAAGAGGAAGAAGAAGGAAAGGAGGAGGAGGAAGGGACACAGGAGGAGGAGGAAGGGGAGAAAGAGAAGGAAGAGAAGGAGAAGGGGCACGAAGAGGAGAAGGAGGAAGAGAAGGAGAAGGAGGCCGATCACCAGGAGAAGGAGGAGGACAGCTTGGCACCAGGGACCCCCAGGGATGCCGCCGCGGCTGCCTCCACCTCCGCCCCCACCCCCCCCAGGGAGCAAACGTGCGGCCCCGAGGGCTCCCGCTCTGTCCTGGACCTGGTCAACTACTTCCTGTCTCCCGAGAGGCTGACCGCAGAGAACCGCTACTACTGCGAGTCGTGCGCCTCGCTGCAGGACGCCGAGAAGGTGGTGGAGCTGAGCCAGGGGCCGCGCTACCTGGTCCTCACGCTGCTGCGCTTCTCCTTCGACCTGCGCACCATGCGGCGCCGCAAGATCCTGGACGACGTCACCATACCCCTTCTGCTCCGCCTGCCCCTGGCTGGTGGCCAGGGCCAGGCTTATGATCTGTGCAGCGTGGTGGTGCACTCGGGAGTGTCCTCCGAGAGTGGCCACTACTACTGCTACGCCCGGGAGGGCGCCGCACGGCCAGCCCCGCCGCTGGGAACTGCCGATCGGCCAGAGCCCGAGAACCAGTGGTACCTGTTCAATGACACGCGGGTGTCCTTCTCCTCCTTCGAGTCTGTCAGCAACGTCACCTCCTTCTTCCCCAAGGACACGGCCTACGTGCTCTTTTACCGCCAGCGGCCTGGGGAGGTGCCTGAGGCTGAGCCAGGCTCTCCCAGAGGCCGAGCAGAGCCCACGCTCCACAAGGACCTGATGGAAGCTATTTCCAAAGATAACATCCTCTACCTGCAGGTGAGCAGACCGTGGGATCTCTGCTGTGACCTGGGCGGGGGTCCAGTCGCAGTACAACCCTGACTTGGATCAATCGCTTGTTCTCTTTTTGAGTTGCTTCCTTTTCTTTCTTTTTTCTTTTCTTTTCTTTTCTTTTCTTTTCTTTTCTTTTCTTTTCTTTTCTTTTCTTTTTCTTTTCTTTCTTTTTCTTTCTCTTTCTTTCTTTCTTTCTATCATCTATCTATCTATCTATCTATCTATCAATCATCTATATCGATCGATTGATCGTAGTTCTGGGGACCAAACCCAGGGTCTCTCACATGCTATGAAAGAGTCCTACCACTGTGCCACCCTGCAGCTGGCTTCCTTTCCAAAATCCATTCATCACTCAGTACCTGGCATGTCAGTGACCCTGACACCATCCCTTCCTTCAGACGAGCAGACGTTAAATAATCAATTTTGCAGTTGTTAGTGAGGGTGCTGACAGAGCTGCCTGGTGGTAGTCAGTGGGTAGGGAAGGCTACTGGGAGCTTGTGGAGGGGCCACCTACCTGTGACCCCACATATAACTTCTGATTCTCTTCAGTGTTGAGAGTAGCATCAAAATATTCAGCAACAGGGACAGCAAGGGCTTTGATGGATGGGACAGGCACCAGCCATGATGGTCAGAGCAGCCACCCCAGGGCCTGCAGATCCTGTACCTAGAGTTGGAGGGAGACTCTGGGGGGAGGCAGGGTGGTGGTGAGGGGTCTGTGAGGCTGAAGTCATTTTGGCAGGAGGGGAGCTTGCTCCTGGGCAGAGGCTGCTTATCATCCCTCGAGAGGTAGTAATTTGGACACATGGTCAGAAAGCCTGTGGACAAGTTCCCATGTGGTGTGATTTGACCCTTGAGGTCCCTGGACTTTCTGCTTCCACATCAGGCCCTTGTTAGCTAGTCTCGTATGAATGAATGAGTTCCTTCCTTCAAGGGACTAGCGTTTCTACTGAGAGGAGGTGGTGGGGTATGGGGAGGATTTGAAGCCTAGACCTAGGTAGAAGGATCTGCCCCACCCATCCTGCCACTGGCTGAAGTGTCCCAAGACGGGAGCTGTGTTTCCTCTGTGGCCTGGCCCTGGAGACCCAGAAGGGACACTCAGATGTGCTAAGCTAGGTGGCAGTCGGGGCCTGATTTTTAAGCTGCTACTCCACCCTCACCTGTGTTCCCAGGAGCAGGAGAAGGAGGCCCGCAGCAGGGCAGCCTACATCTCTGCCCTCCCTGCATCTCCACACTGGGGCAGAGGCTTTGATGAAGACAAGGATGAGGATGAAGGCTCTCCAGGGGGCTGTAACCCTGCAGGTGGCAACGGAGGTGACTTCCACAGACTGGTCTTCTAAAGTGAACCTCCCCAGCCTGGTCCCACCTGCTGCAGCACCACAGCCAACCTCAGGAGGCCTCGAGCCCCTCCTTCTGGGATCCAGGTGGGGTCAGGGCAGTGGAGGCCCAGGGCTGAAGAAGGCCCTTCCAAGGGCAAGAAGGATGGAGAGGACTCGTCTAGGATGTCGGCCAACTGAAGGGTACACAGAAACCCAAATATGGAGGGGCGACCCAAACCCCTGAAACTGGGCCTCTGACCCTAATACTGGGATCAGTTCCATTAAGATGTTACACCCAAGTGTCCTGGTTCACTTGGAGCAGCTCGGGTGGACCTGTGCTGGGCTTTGCCTCCCCCACTTCCCTGCAGACCCTGTCCTGGAGACCCTGAGCGGGCCCTGGAGCCAGGGCTGAGCTTCTGCTCAAGTGTCCTGCTGTCCAGTAGCACTTAGCACTTCTCTTCCGCTCTTGCTCAATAGGATAAAAAGCACAGTGGGATCCAAGCCCTTGTACCAAGAAAGGGGCTGCTTGTCACCTCTGCCTGCCTGCCTTGTTTCTCTAAGGGGATCAGAGGCAAGGCATGTGGGTGCCTTTGAGGGACGCCTGCACTGACTGTACTTTTTGGAGGAGTGTCGATGGGAAAGCCATGCAGCACAGGATCAGAGACGAAGGATCTCCCCTGCCTCACTCCTTTAGCTGTCCCCCTGTACAGCATTAGAGGAGACACCCTCCCCCAGCACCCCCCAGCCTGCCTCAGTGCCTGTGATCCCACCATTTGTATCTCCCTCCTGGTTAAGGCTGAGAATTCTTATTGCAAAGGTGTTCTTGTCAGGAAGCCATTAATGGCTCCGAGGAAGCTGGCTGGCTCGGCTCCTCTGATTGGTGGGCCACGTGAGGGCTGGGTGGGGGGACTGTGAAGGACAGACAGACCTCATTGTGCCCTGACACTGCTCTAGCCCCTTCTAAATGGAGAGAAGCAATCCATGTTCTCAAACAGGAATAAAACTAGGTTCTCTGAAGCCTGTGAAAGATGTGGTTCTTCCGCGTCTGAGGGGCCTTGTCATGCTATCTGCTGTGCCCGTGGTTTTCTCACTGTGCCCAGGTGGTGACCTGGGCTCGTGGTTCATCCCTGGTGACCTGTGGGACACAGCATGGTGGTGAGAGCCGTTGGTGCAGAAATGCCAGGACTGGGAGAACCCAGAGGGCAGAGCTGGGATTTGGGACAAAGACAGAACAAGATGAGGTGCTGGTGGGAGGGAGGGTGCACTGGTTAGGGGATTCCCAGTGGGGTGCTATTCAGGGAACTATCAGGTGGGCCTGGAACCCCAACGTCTTGAGACTTTGCAGACCCCAAGAACTCTGGGTGGCCCAGAAACATCTGTTGCCAGTATTATATTCCTTCCCTCTGTGAAGCTGGGAGTAACAAAAGGCAGCTCCCTCCCCAGGGCTCATCTCTTTGTTGGAGAAGGAGAGGGACACAGGAATGGCTGTGTATGGGGCCCAGGGCCAGCCCTCCCCACAGGGCCCACTTTCCACCAAGCCTGCCCATCCCCTTTAGGAGAAAAAGCTGGAAGGCAGGGACACAGGTGGTAGCAGTGGTGTGACCACGGGTTTCAAGGGCCGCTGGTAGAGAAGTTGTTTTGGTCTAAATGTCAGACTCTGGACATGAGAGACTTGTGAAAGCAGGCCATAAGAGACGCTAATGGGGTACACTCCCCAAGTGTGCCTTCTGAGAAAGGTGAATTGGCAGATACCTCTCTACCCTGAGGTAGAGGGGATTCATTCTTGTCCCTAGCCAAGAAAAGTCCCCAATTATTCCCAATGAAAATGGAGCAGTCCAGCACATGGGCCTTCCTGGGATCATTCAAGAAATGATTCTGAAACTTGTTTTTCCCTCGTGGATTGAACCTAAGGATGTTCTACCATTCAGCTACATCTCGAGAAAGGGTCTATGCCAAAGTTGCTGAGGCTGGCCTCAAACTTGCAATCCTCTTGCTTCAGCCTCCAGAGTTGTTGGGATTACAGGTGTGCACCACTGCATGTGGCTGAAACACTCTTTTGGGGAAGGTGTGTTCATGCCTAGGCATGGCAGCTGTGTCCCAGCTCATCTCAAGCTGGGATTTGAGTGAGTATGGTTCCCCTCTCCCAACCACTCAGATAAGCAGAGTCGAGCAGTCCTCTCTGGGTTGCATTTCTAAAGGACTTTATTGTTGTCCTGCTCCAATACCACAGTAAAAAGGGACCTGCAAGCTCCAGGCCTGTACCATGTGTCACCACAGCAAAAACAGGGCCCAACTGAACATGTTTCCCACCCCACCCCTAGACCTGCTCACAAGATAAATACGTGTTACAAATTTTTAAAAAAGAAAACAGAATAAATTAATAACTTAAGTGATTAGGCACCAACAGTGATTTGAAAAATTAAATGTCAATTTTAAATGGTAACAAGACAAGAAGACTGGGCTGCTTCTGGCCCAGTTTTTCTTCCCAACAAATAGTGACAATTCTGTGCGAAATGATTCTAAGTTTCAAGATATAAGTAGCCAACAAATTACACAAGAACACACATCACCAGCTACCACATAACAGCATGGCTCTCCAGCAGGCCTTCTACAGGGAGCCTGCTGGTCCCAGGCCCCAAAGACCTTGGCAAGTCCCAAGAAAGATGGCCCCATGAGGACGGCCTCGGCCCCCCACACTTCTGCAGCTGGGGGCCCAGAGGGAAGGAAGAGCTAACTCCGGGTCCTGCATTCCTCCAGAGCTCCGTCAAAGGGGTGGGGGTGAGGGGACAGCTTGGGGCTGAGACTAGAGCTCTGTGGCAGGTAGAACTAGAACTGAGCCTGAGCTCTGAAAACTTGGTTGTGCTTCTGTTCTAAGAATGGGGCTTATTTTAATGATTTGAAATGTAGAAGTCACCAAAATCAAGCTAGGGAGGGGACTGAGTTAACTGGCTAATGCTCTGGGTGCCAAGCCAGACCCTTGAGAGAGAGGCTGCTGAGCAGAGATGCCCACAAAGCCTCCCCCACAGCTCAGCTGCTCTGGACCCTCTGACCCAGCCACCCTTCCCATGCATGGTCCAAGGAGCTGCCACCTCCCTCTTTCCCTTGTTCCCACTCAACTTTTCTTTAACCTCGCAGATATGAAGCTGGCGGTGGGTAAGAAGGCTCCTGTGGAGAGCCCTGGGCAAGGCGAGTCCTTGCGTGGGCTGTTAGGTGGGGGTCTCACCAGGAGATGAACTTTGACCTGTGGGTAGGCCAAAGGACCCATTTTTTAAACTGAGTTGACTTCCTCTTTTGTGGGGTGGGAACTGGCTATGTGTTAGGCGGGGCTGGTAGTTCGGGCTTTTGAGACAGAGCTCTGCTCTCCACAGGCTCATCTCCTCTGGTCCTTTCTTCTTCACCCATCCTTCCACCCTGAGGGTTTGGGCGATCACAGAAACAGCTGGGCGCCCTCTGTAAGACTGACTAGCCTCGAACACCTGTCTCTGAGGACCATCAGTTTCACTCACATCACGGCATATTCAGAACATAACAGTTTTATAGCATCCTGGTGTCAACAGGGGCGGCACCAATTAAAACCTTGGCCATGTGGGACCCCTGTAGAGAGCCTTAAAGGGACAGTTGGGGTGCACAGAGTGAACCAGCACCCTGCCTGGTGTAGACACAGCCACCATTTAACCATGGGGACACTGAGACATGGCCCCACCACTTCCGAGGTCTGTGCTCACCCTCCAGCTTCTGCCCTCAGGTTTTCCAAACCTCTCCCTCCTGCTCCCTCCACTGGACCTAGGCCCTCCATTCCTTTTCCTTCTGCTCCTCAGAGGCTCATCTTCCTAGAATCACCTTCCCTGGCGGCACCTGCTCCCCACTCTGGCCTCAGCCTCTTGAGAAGTGGTCTTCAATTCCTTAGCACTTCACCAGTACTTGCATCTGTCTTGTGTCCTTGTCCTTTTTCACTGATTGGGACCTTCTCAAGTTCAGTGATGGCTAACACCAGGAACAGGGCTACTGTTGAGGCAATGACTGCTCCCAGGCTGGGCCTTCCTGGAGAAGGGCTAGGCCATTGGTCTGGTGAGGTGTGTGTGCTCCTAGGAGCTAAGGGGTGAGTGGTAGCCACCCGTATCAAGCATGGTAGGAAGTCATATTCTTGGAGGAAGTTCTGTTTACCCTGGGGCAATGTCTATTCTGTTGCCTCTGAAACTCGAAAATTTGGTTAATAACTTTCAAGATAAGAAATTAGACTCTTCCCTACTTTATCCACCGTCCTCGGTCCTAGGAATGCCCTCGTACGAGGTGTCACTCCTTCACTTTCTGTTCCATCCTGATGCTCCACATGCTGCCCTGGGCTCCTCACGGGCCCTGGTGCCTTCCTTCCTCACTTGCTGCGTGGCCCGCACCCTGCCTCCCGTTCATCAGGTTACCCCTGCACCTTCCCAGTTCACAGAAACTTACTTGCTGCACTGTCCCCTCTGCAGTGTCCCTGTGTTGCCCCATGCCTGGCACACCCTTGCCCCAGGGTTCCCCTTGACCCCTGCATCACCTCTACCTCCACGGCATCCCCCTTCACCCCCTTACCATGCTGGTGCTCCCACACCCCACGTTGTCCTGCTCAGTCCAGGCCTTCTACAGCAGGGTGCTCAGGAACGACTGCCCTCTGCCCAGAGTGGGCCTGTCACACCAGAGCTCTGGGGCCTGACTGCAGTGTCCTCACCATGCCAGCCCTGTGCTTGGTGTTCTTACCAGGTGTCCCTTCCTTTTGTCTTTTAGCCTTCTCCATCTCCTGCTCCCAAGCAGTAGCTCTGTGTGGCTTTGGCCTGAAACTCGGGACCCTGGCAGGTATGAACTGCCCTTTTTTCTGGGGACATAGCTCCTTTGTCCCTCAAGATCACCTCTGACCTTCATCTCAACTAATTTCATCTTTTGGCAGCCTTGCCTCTTGCCTGTTGAGAAAAATAGGAATGAGAAAGTCCACGTCCACTTTGGTCTGCTGGTCCTTGGCTCCCTAGTTGTCCTCTTCTGGGACTGAAGGAGAGGTAGCCCAGAGGACAGAGGGTGGAGGGCTGTGACTGAATGTGAGGTGGTAAGTCTGGCTCAGAGTCCCAGCCCTCCCTCCAAGCATTCAGTAGACAGTCAGTCTCCAGGCCAGGAGGAGGTTTTTTGGCAATAGCTCCTAACTAAGGTGGGTGGAGGCACAGCCAGTATTAATAAGTCACGGGTGGGCCCCAAGTGGGCAGAGGAAGTGTCCCCTCAGGGCCTCACCTTCCAGGGAAGGGTCAGGGTCCCTGATGTCAAGTGCTTTGAAGGCCAAGAGTGGCAGAGTGGAGGGGGCAGGGAGGGAGCTGAGAGAGGAGGGAGACGGGGAGGCCAGCTCTGGGCTTCTGCCTCCTGGCCTCTCTCTGGGCTTGGTTGCCCGCACATCACAGCTTGGCACCCTTGGAAGGCTCCGAGGACTGCCGCACATCAGTCCACTCCTGCATGGTGTTCTGCAGAGCTTGGGTCTTCTCCTTATCCACCTGGACATAGTCCACCTTCTCGTCTGATGTGACAGATGATGTGGATGGCTGAGGGGACAGAGTGGGAGTGACTGTGAGTCACCTGTAAGGTGGGGAGAGGAAGGGGGTCTTCCCAAGCTGTGTCGAGAGGAGGGGAGGGGAGGTGAGATGGCCTCTGTGGCCACTTTGACCAGACTCAAGAACCTGCCATCTTTCTCAGTGTGGGCTTTACAGTTGCATGTCCTTGTGAGTCACCTTCCTGTCAGATACAAAAACCCTGCCAGCTCTTACTTCCAAGTCTTAGGAGGACCCAGGCCTTCTCTTGGCCTTGGTGGAAGGGTCCAGATCTTCACCTCTGCCCTCCATTTCCCTCCGGCCATCTTCCAGGGGGAATTTTTTGAGTCCCAGTAAGCCCCAGCTCTAGGGCTTTAGGTGTGTCCCCTTGGTGACCCCTCCCAAGGGCCCATGAGGAATCCTGCACTGAGTGGACCCCTCAACCCAGCTGTCTAGACAGGGTGGCTGGGTGCTTCCTGGGAGGTTTTCCTAGGCCTGGAAGTCCTTTCCAAAGGCTACTTTATCAATGGTAAGGTTCTGGTCCCATCCACACAATGAATTCACAAAGAAGAGCTCGGGACAGGAGGCAGGAACTCTGTGTCTCCGATCTGTCACTGATTCACTCTGTGTCTCCGATCTGTCACTGATTCACTCTGTAACCTTGAGAAGCTCGGGTCTGTGTGTACAATAATGTACCTGTGTCTGCTGCACAGGGATGGGCTGACTGATGTTCTATGGTCTGAGGGGACCTGTGCTCTGAGAAAGAACGGGAGCCTCAGAGACCCCCACCTAAAACATAGCCGAGGCCTACGAGCTGGCTGTGGAGAGAGGCCGAGCAGCGCTGGCCTCCATGACCTCTCCCTGGGGCCCTGGCAGCTCTCACTGATCCCCCACTCCACCCCAGGCACCTTGCGGTGGGGGCTCGGGGAGCCCGGCTGGAAGTCCAGGGCCAGGTAATCGACGCTGCCGGTACTCTTCTTTGGGGCTGGACTGTTGGTGCCACTGGGAACAGGGGATGCAGACACTGGGTTTTGCTAACACAAGGAAGACAAAACTGAGTGAGTCTAGGAAACCGATGAACCCGCTACCCAGGAAAACACAGCCCTGGGGGAAGCTACTCATTCAGTGTCCTGCTTGGAGCCACACACTGGGCAGGGCCTTTATATATCCTCCTCCAAGTCCTCACAACAATCCTGTGAGGTAGATATCATCACTGTTCATATTTAAAGCAAAGCTAAAACCGTGGTCGAGACGAGCACAGAGACTTGCTCATGGTTGTGCAGCTGGGCTGTGATGGAACCCGGGCTGCTGTCCTACTTCCAAACTGTACATGGCCTCCTTCTTTGGGCCTTTAGCCAAATCTGACCTGGTCTCTCCTGAATGACCCAGCTTTTGTTCATGGTCCCTAAGAGCAAAATTGTTTCCTTCTGTGGCCCCTCGAGGGCTCCTCTGTACTGCCTGCCCATGGCCTAGGACAGCAGGTCCCGAGGCAGCTGCCCCCCTGCTGCTCAGACTGAATAGGTGCACAAAGCCCCTGTTCCCTTGAGGTTCTCCAGATGACAGACAGGCTCTTGGGCCCTGTCTCCAGCGACACTACTGCTGGGGGAAAGCACCTCCATGTCTAGAACTGTCCCCAAGTCTGATTCTAATGAGAAAGGTGACAGTCCTGGGTTCTGGGTTTTGGCTGCTTTAATGGTGAGTTGAACTGTTCTTTCAAGATCTTTGCAGTATGAACAAGGTGCTGGGCAGCGATGCCCTTCCAGTGAAAACTTCAGGGAGGAGTCACATCATGTGCTGCCTGTGTTCGCACCCTATTACACCTATCACAGTGGTCGCCCCAGGAAGTGTGTGCAGGTGTGTCTCCCTGACACTGAGCAGATACCTCCAGCACTTCCCTTCCAAGAGTACTGATCATGCCACCTGTGTCAGTCTGGGGAGAGAGGCAGGCTGCGGCTGCTCTTTAAGACAGATTTACTTGGGCAGGGATCCCGTCTTCCCTACGGCTGACAACTCCTGCTGCTTCGTGCACGTGCTCAAGAAGGGTCTGCAGCCGAAGGCTGAGGCCAACGTGCAGAGAGGCCCTGGGCTGAGATGGGAAGTGGTGAACTGAGCGGAAGGTCCTGGAGGATTCCAGAGGCATCATCTAGTCAACCCCAGGGACTCACCATAGGGACGTAGTTTTCTTCGCTGTCTCCTGAGTCCGTGCTGGTGATACTCTGTGTGGAGATGGGGCGGCAGTACTGGGAGGAGCTGGAGTTGAAGGTGTGGCTGTTGTGGGAAGAAGACAGAGTGAACCTGGGAGACCCTTGACCGTCTCACACCCAGACCTGGGCCACCACAGCTCCCCATTATCTGCTTGATAATAAATAATAGTCCCCTTTACAGATGAGGACCAAGTGCCACGATGAGCTGATGGGAGCAGTAGAAACTAACTATCCTGCACCCCCAGGACAAGGACCGTTCTACTCATCTTGAATGCCCCACCCTAAGATCTCCCTCCACAGACACTCACTTGGCCCTGGACCAAGACTTGGTGACAGGAGACTTGAAGGGGAGCTCATCGATGACAGCATTGTTTCTCAGGTCAAGAGGTGTTGGCTTTGCTGGAGCAGGGAGAGAGAGCACAGGAGTGGCCACGGGGTCACTGACATGTAACACGTACGCACATTACCAAAGCCATCACACTCACTGCAATAACAGGGGAGCTGAGGCTTGCAGGGTTAGACAGGCCTCCCTTGGCACCTGCAGAGATCAAAATCTGAATGCTCAAGTCCCTTACGTAAAATGTCAGAGCCAGCTGTGACGGCACATGCCTGCAATCCCAGTTAATTTCGAGGTGAAGGCAAGAGGGTCACAAGTTTGAAGACAGCCTTGGCAATTTAGTGAGGCTCTGTCTAAAAATGAAAAAAGGGGCCGAGGATGTAGCTCAGTGGGAGAGTGTTTGCGTAGCATGTGCAAGGCCCTGGGTCCAATCCCCAGCACAACGACAAGAACGAGTCATAGTAGTGCTTATAACCTATGTGCCCCTCCTCCCAT
>JAJEJO010048441.1:0-12485 GCA_020662805.1 Glaucomys volans | reverse complement strand
TGACTCTGATACCACATTGGTTTTGCCTGGCTTTTGAATTTTATACAGGGAGAATCATAAAGCATGCCTTTTTTTGGAGTCTAGTTCTTTTATTCAGCATTATATCTTTAAAATGCTCTGTTTTTGCATCAAAGCATAATTTGTTCTTTCCCACTGCAATGTGGTATTCCATTACATGAATACCATATGCCTACATATCTCAAGTTATTTATCTATTCTCCTGTTAACCGTCCTTTAGATTTCTTCCAGTTTTGACTGCTACGAATAAAGTTGCCACAAACATTCTCATATATGTCTTATAGACGTGGAGTAAATGCTCGTACTTCTCAGGTAGATCCACAGAAAGAGAACTTTTGGGTTATGGAGTTTGTATATTTGATACTGCCAAATGGTTTTCCAAAAGAAAATTTGAAGATTTTTGGTGAAAAAGAAGTAGCTGGTCAAGTCAAAGGCAAGAAGTGAGGACTCCATGGAACTTGGCAACATTTTTAAGATGAGGAGAGGAGAGAGTTAAATGTGTGCTTGTTTGAAAGAGGAGGCTTGCCAGGCATGGTGGTGCATGCCTGGAATCCCAGCAACTCGGCAGGGCTGGGGCAGAAGGATCACAAGTTCAAAGCCAGCCTGGGCAATCTAATAATCTAATAATAATGAGACAGGGAAACCCTATCTCAAAATAAAAAATAAAAAGGGCTTGGAATGTAGCTCAGTGATAGAGTGCTCCTGGGTTCCATCCCCAGTACCAAAAAAGAAAAAAAGAAAAGAAAGAGGAGTCTTTAATACAGGAGACAAAAAGAGTTTCAGGTGGGTATAAAGGGAGTTTAACTTGCTTCTTTCTTTCATTTCTAAAAAGCATACTCCAGTAGAAGGCTTCAAGGACAGGGAGATCCATGTCCGGACATAGCAGAGAGGCCCATGGGGGTGAGGGAGAAGGGAGACCTTGCCCTAATTTAGCCACACTCTGCCCACAAGGTGCTTAGGATGGACGTGCTTCCTTGGGCCATTTGGAACCAGCAACTGGAACCAGCTGCATCTGAGGACTTTTCTCTCACATTCTGGCTGGCACACCACTGGCCCCTACACTGAAAACACAAACTCTTAAAGAGTCTTTGGGGAAGCCCTCCGAGGGGTGCAAAGGTCTGAACTCAGAGAAGCTGAGCCCTGACTGGGCAGGAGCACTTACCCTGGTGACAGGACATATTGAGGTGGGCAGTAAAATATGGTCTCTGAGCTCCCCACCATCACACAACGTTGATAATTCACATTTGCGGTGAAACTGGAGGACAAAAGGGAGATGAGAATGAGTGGACGTGATCAAGGAACCATCAGGTCAGAGGGTGCAGAGGTTTGCTGGGAGGCAAGCTGTCTAATGCCCCCTGAATCCTGAGCACAGCTGGCTCTGGAAGGACTGCTGAGTGTGTGTATATGTGTGTGTCGAGGGGTGACAGGTCTGCCATGGGCAGAGAGAGGAGACCAAGAGCTGCCCATGGCCACTGGAGCAAGACGGTCATGAGTGGGCCTGTGCCCTGCCCTCCTGTTGATTCCAGAGCCTCCCTTGGGTATCTGCTCCCCAGGCTTCAAGACTCTGGAAGGGAGATCTCAGTGAAACTTGTAAGTAAACCCTGCGACTCAACCTCTGCAGAATGGTTTGGAGACACCTTATCTTGGAGGTTGAAACCCGATCAGGGGATAAGACATGCCTCTGAGTTGGCTTTGGCAGGCAGGTTGGGCAGCTCAGTGGCTGCCAGAGGGGCTCCAGGTGTCCAGAGGGGCTGTGGACTCTATCTGATGCTGTGGCTAGTGGTGGCAGGTGGAGGACCCTGGCCCAGGCAGTGAGGTTACTATAAGGTATGTGTCTGAGGGGTAGGTGCCCCTTCCTCCGATGCCTCAAGGGGCAGGCAGTCTAGTGCCTGATTCCTCCCCACTCTGGCAGTGCCCTGGTCTCACTGGTGAAGGAAGCATATGGTCTATAGAGCCTGCTGTTCCCAGCTGCCTGGACACGTAGGCAATGGGTTGGCCATCTTCTTCTTAGGCAGCCCTTGCTCCCCTGATTCTGGGGGTGTCTCCTTTCTCTGGGCAGCTTGGTGATTGATTGGAGCACCATGAGACTGAGAGTGTGGAATAGGGGCTCTGGGGCCTCCCTAGTCATTTCGCCTGACTCTGTTGTTCTCTGATGGGATGTTCACTGCTCCCAGGCCGCAGCTTGAGCAAAAAAAATCACACCGAAAATAAGCAGGGCCACGTGGGCACCAACCCACCGTCATCCGGCACCACACGCAGTGCCGCGCGGTGACACTCTGGTAGCACTTGATACTTTTGTGGCACCGGTCACACTTGACGGAGGAGTTCCCTTCCACCCACGCGTGCTGCATCACCTGCGGGAGGGAAGCGAAGGATACCAGGGAAGGCAGCAGAACCGTGACCTGGACCGGGGCTGCAGGAGGGGCTGGGAGGAGCACGGAGGGGGAAGGCTCTTCCTTATTTAGAGGATGCTCATAGGATGCTGGGTCCCTCTCTGCCTAACCACCCTGTCTAAAGTAGATGAAAAACCACTTCATCTGAGTTTTGAACTGCTCATTTGCCCTGGCAGGCAGCCAGGATGAGCAGCATCTCATCTGGAAGTCCATCTGTCTTACAGAATTCCTTGCAGAGTGATGCTCTTATATGGGCCCTTTTCTGGAAGGCAGTGTGGTGCAGGGAAACTGGGAGGGCTTGGGCTGCAGACAAAACTGATTGGAGTCACTGATCTTGCACTTCACAGCAGAGTGACTTTTGACTAGTTCCTAGACCTCTCTGAGTCTCAGGTCCTTCGTCTGTAGAAATTGGTATAAGTCTCCTGGAGATGCTGGGAGGATATAATAAGACCCTACAACAGCCTCCATCTTTTGCAGGTGCCCACTGTTGCTTAACTCCCTTCTCCCTGCTCAGGCTGAGCTGCCCATTAGCACCATTTAGGGATTTTCTAGAAGTCAGAATGCCCATCCCATATTTTGAGCAAATTAGTCTCTTCTCATCATTAATATGTTTTAAAGTGTTCTGAGTGGTCATAATGTGCAGCCATGGTTGAGATGACCCCTAGAAGCTTAGACAAAAAGTCCAAGGAAACTAGTGAGTATCCTAGTTTCACACCCTTTCCTGGAGAGCTGACTGTATCTGCTTCCTTCCCAGGAAGTGCAATCAGGGGAGGCTAGCAGCTTGGGAAGCAGGAGAGAATGTCTGTATGTATATGTGTAAGTACGGCTAAAGTGATAGCCCCTGACCTGATACCACCATTTGCGAGCCAGCATTATCAGCTTGCTCTCCTTGCAATGCCACGGGACTTCTCAGATTTCCATCAAGGTACTCTGAGCTGCAGAAGGAAGTGGATGTGGACCCTGGGGGAAGGTGGGGGTGCAGCACTGAGTGCCTAACTTCAAGCACAATATTAGAAACACATGAAATGTTTGCACGAGACTATCCATGTTTGTATTAAAAAAGAATCAATGTTTTAAATTACTTAGCAATTAAATTGCTTAATGGTTCCCACCCTGGAATGTTTCTGGTAAAGATCACAGCTCCAAGAGTTGTGTCACACTCAGTTTGTAGCTTCTTACGTTCTGCCATGCATAACTGAGAGTTTATAGAACTCAGTTTGTTAATAGATGTGTCATCCACATGATCACAGAACAAATTTGCTCTCAGAACATTGTTATTTCTATTTTGCAGAAGGAAAAAGGCAAGGTTTCAGAGAGATTAAGTGACTGGCTCTAGGTTCCAAGGCTGATAAGTGGCCAAGCAGGGACCCATGGCCAGGTCTCTGACTCCAAGTCCAGGGTTGTCTACCTAGTTCCTCGTTGTCTCCTCTAGCCTGTCTGGGATCTGAAAAGATGATGAGGGACGTGAGTGTCCCTGCAGGCTCAGAAAGTTATGAATGTGCCCTGTTGGCCCCTTAGTGACCTCACTCTGTTTTGGGTGGAAGGCAGCCAGAGTGCAGGCACAGGGCCTGAGCCCAGGAGGCACGCCATGGCCCTGGTGGAAGGCATGGGCATGGAAAGGGTGTACATGGGGTGGTGCAGAGGGAGTAGACAAGAGGCCATGCGGTGTCCATGGGGCATGCAGAGGAGTCCCTGGAGGTGCCCTTCTCTCTCAGGAGTACTTCTGTGGGAGGGTTGGGTACCACTCCCAGCTGCTAAACCTTCCCAACTCAATATCCTTAATGGGATCTTCCCTCTGCAGCAGTGCAGAGTGCCCTTCCCTTAATTTTAAGGACACTCAATTTCCAGACTCAACAGATGGCACCACTCAATGGCCAAGATAGAAACCTGGGAGCCCTACTTCTTCCGCTCTTCCATTCTCTCATCACATCTCCAAGTCCTGGGTATCTCCAAATTACCTCTCAAACTCTACCTTGGTACTCCACCTTAGTCAGTGGAACAGTCAATACTCAATGATCAGCATGGCCCCAGGGATGCTCAGCACAGTCATGGCCACAACCATGCAGACTCTACCCCAGCAGGACCCTCACTGCAACACAACCTTTTGCTTTAATTATGCCAAAAATTCCCTCCCCCATCCCCCACTCTGATTTCTTTCTTATACCATGCTCAGAACAACTCACCTAATTTGCAAATTCAATCACCCCTTCTTGTTTGAAGCTCTTTTTTTTGAGGAGGGGACTGGGGATTGAACCCAGGGGCACTCAACCACTGAGCCACATCCCAGCCCTATTTTGTATTTTATTTAGAGACAGGGTCTCACT
Organism: Glaucomys volans; assembly: GCA_020662805.1. NCBI lineage: Eukaryota > Metazoa > Chordata > Mammalia > Rodentia > Sciuridae > Glaucomys > Glaucomys volans. The sequence goes on along the minus strand of JAJEJO010048441.1, from coordinate 7,750 downwards.
GAGTTGCTTAGGGCCTCGCTAAGTTGCTGAGGCTGGTTTTGAACTTGCAATCCTCCTGCCTCAGCCTTCCAAGTGCTGGGATTTCAGGCATGCGCCATCGTGCCTGGCTGTTTGAAACTCTTTGGCTTCAAACTGTGGCTGCATAGGAAACTCCTTTCCAATTCCTGAGCTGACCTCACAAGACCATCTCCAGGTGTAGTCTCTTTCTGAACTCATCTCCTGTCACTTCCCTTGTTCCAGCCCCACCAAACCAAGTACAGATCCCAGAATAAGTCAGGTCCCCAGGCCTTTATATATGAGGCTCCTTCTGCCTGGACTCTTTTACTCTTAGATACCTTTTGAAGTCCTCCTGATAATGGGCTCAAGGCACAACTCAAATGCCACTTCCTTTGTGAAACCTTCCCTGGTTTCTCATCTGCGCCTTGAGTGTGTGCTCCATGTAGCCTTATCATGACAGCACACCTCACTGCTATGCACTCTGCTGACATGTCTGTCCCTCCCCATACACTGTGCAGTGCTTGAGCAGTCTGAGGACTGCCTCTTATAACCTGCATGCCCGCTCGCACAGTGCCAGGCACGTGGTGGGCACCAAGGAGATGCTGAATGGATTGATGGATGAATGGGATGATTTAAGGGTGATCCTCAAGGCAGAGAAGGGATGGGAGAAAGTTCCCAAAGCCCTTCCTGCCCAGGAGTCTGTGGTGATGGACATGTTGCCCCAGATGCAGCATGCAGTAGAACAAGGCACCAGGTGTCACCAACCTCGCCGCTCCTTTTGGCTTTTGAGTATGTTTTGACACACCCAGGAATGTTTTTGGATACACAACGCTCATGGACGGTGTATTTACAATCTGAAAAGAAAAAAATAAGGAAGATACTTGAGTGACTGTACAAGAAAGGTCCAGCTATCCTGCTCACCTCCCAGCCAAGGCCTGTACCTTCTCCTGGGTGGCCTGTGAAGGGTAGGGGACATGTGGAGCTGGCCTCACCTAATGGAGCAGAGTACCCAGTCACCTTCCAGTTTTGCATCTGTGCCTCCACCTGGGCACACTGCCTTCCTCCATGAGCAGAGAAGGCAGCAGGGAAATGTCCCCAGAAAGGGGAGAGTCAGATATCATCCTGCTCGCTGTGCCACTGTCGCAGCATGGCATGTCAGGGTAGAAAGACCAGGGGTCTCCGGGGAAGGCAGGCCAGGGCTTCGTCTCTGGTTCTGCCCTTTGTAACAGTCCACATGATCTGGGGTAAATTGCTTTATGTCTCTGAAATTCAGGGCTTTTTGTAAAATGGGCATAAATGGTCTTGTTCTTTGCAGGGATTTTTGTAGCATTAAATGAGATAATTTGTGTGAAACACCATGTGCCTGGGTCAGAATAGCTATTCCAAATTACCACTGTTGTTTCTTCTACTATTATGCAAATGGCAGAGGACAACAGGCCTGGAATTTAACGGGGATGATTACTGGTCAATGAGAAGTGCCAAGAAGGTGAATTTGAATGGGGCTGAAAAGGTCACTGGACCCCTTCTTTAGTCTGCTGATGCTTGCTCTTGGTGGACAGCAGGCCCAACTCCACTTAGGTGATCTTTGCTGAGGTCTCATGTGCACGTTAGAGGACCTAGGCCACATGGAGGGTCTTCTTTACACAATCTTCTTTTTCTTTTTGGTTCCAGGGATTGTAACCAGGGGTGCTTAACCACTGAGCAACATCCCCAGGCCCTTTTAAGAAATTTTTTAGTTTAAGACAGGGTCTTATTAGGTCACTGAGGGCCTCACTAGTTGCTGAGGCTGGCTTTGAACTTGCAATCCTCCTGCCTTAGCCTCCTAAACTGCTGGGACTATAGGTGTGGGCCAGCTCACCCACCTCTGCAGTCTTTGGTAGGTCTCAGCTTCTGTTGCTGTCCTGTCATGGGGTGGTTGGCGAGACTGTGGCCCCTGCAGAGATTTCTGTTGAAGCCCTCACTCCCTGCTCCCCATATTCCCTTCTCACTACTTCACCCTTTCTTTCTCCTTCTATCACCTGGTTCTCCTGCTCATCTTCCCAGTCTCCCACTCCGCTTTTTCTCTCATCTCTCACTTGTGTTTTTTCTCTCCTTTCCCTTCTCACTTTAGTAAATGGGTTGTAAAGTGAATCAAAGGTCTAACTTTAATTCTGATTGTATTTACAAAATCTAGAACACATCGCTTCACCAACAAAAAGCAAAACAAAACAGGTTACTCTGAACATACCTGAAATAAACATTGACTAGAAAACCCAACTAAAATCAGTAGGAGATGCTTTATTTAAAAAAAATTTTTTTTGCGGTGCTGGGGATTGAACCCAGAGCCTTGTGCTTACAAGGCAAGCACTCTACCAACTGAGCTATATCCCCAGCCTGATGCTTTTTAATTATGTACAAACTTTAATGTTTTTTCTAGGGGATCAGTGGCCCATGGCTCCAATAATAGTACAAGTCTTGTCCATCTGACTTGAGTACAGGACACAGAGGCCTTGCTTTATTCCCTGATGCTGGAACAAGAAGGGTGGTCCCTCAAGCTCAGAAGCAGAAAGACCTAGATGCTCCCTGAAATAGCCTGACCAGCCATGCACAGAGCAGCACAGTGAAGGGGGAAGAGGCTCAAGGGACATTTACTCACAAATGCAGCACAGGCCTTGCTTCCGAACACCCATCAGCATGATGTGGCAGAAGTTGCAGTAGGTTGGCTTCTTAAAATGCTTCATGGTCCAGGCGTGCCTCCCGTCCCCCTTTGAGCCCTGCAGGGGTACCGAAGGTGAGACCCTGAGCTTGCAGCCCCCCTTAGAGGAAGTGCGAGGGGTGACTCTTGCTTGTTCTTTTTTCTAAATAGGACTCTTATATTTGGAAGATAAGTCACTTGTTTTTAAATTGTTTTAAATACAAATAAAAAATTCTTTTTTGTGTTTTCTAAAATTGGCAAAAATTAAAAACAAGAATACCTGAATGGGAACATGGGGGAAAAATAAGCCCTCTTCAAATGTCTGACAGAAGTATAAATTAGAACAATTTGATCTATCTATCATCTACCTATCATCTATCTATCTATCTATCTATCTATCTATCTATCTATCTATCATCTATCAACCTACCTACCTACCTACCTATCATCTGTCTATGTCTATCACCTGTCTATCTAAAGACCTATTAAATGTTTACAACCTTTGAGTTGAAAATTTCCCTTCTGGGTTTCTATCCAAAAGAAATAATTTTAAAAAGACCGATGTGCTCTGCTGGATGTTTAACCCAGCATGATTTATAATAATGAAACACTGGAAATGTCCTAAAGTTTCCAAATTACTAAAAGGTTCATTGTAGTGCACTGATATAACTTCATATTAGAGGGCAACCCAAAAGACATTTAAAGAATTATCCAATGGCATGAGAATGTGCTCATGATACATTGCTGAGTGAAAACACCAGAAGGCAAGTTCAATGATATATTCTGATTTCAGTCTTAATCTTTGATGGGAAGGAGTTTTACTAACCTGTCAACAGAGATTAGCTATAGCTTATGGTACTATGCATTAATTTTATTCTCTGATATCTACTTTTTTCTATATTTTCCAAATTTCCTACATATGCACTAGTGTTAGAATAGGAAAAAAAAAAAAAAAAAAAGAAAAAAGAATGTGCTCCTTGCACAAACTTTCTTCACACAGATAAAACAGTAAACAGCAAGATAGAGAAAGAGAGATCATCTCCTCTAGATTTGGCTCAGAGGTGAAATCATCTTCACCCACTAGATAAACCACATTTTACACAATCACACATCTTCCCTGGAACACCAAGTCTCCCACCTTGTGGCCCTGGGAGCACAGTGTGGCACCAGGCTGTGGCTTCAGGACATCCCTCCCCATATATGCTAGTTCTGAATGTTTCTCATAGACTCCATCACAAGTACATCTTAGACTGGACCGAAGCAAAAAAGTATGGTAGGCAGTAAGGTGATGGGGATCCATAGTCAGGGATATACCGTCCAATGTGCTGGACTCAAGTTCAGTCCTTACTTCTGTGATCGGTGGTCAGTCCTGTGGTCAGTCCTGCCTCTGGGCCCAGACTTCTGCTTATGGTCTCTGCAGCAGCCCATATTCTTTTCAAAATGCTGGTCTCTTCCCCTGGTCCAGGTGAAGCTTATTCTTTCTCACCACCTCAAAACCCTGCTTCTTCCAGACCCAAGTTTTATAGAACTAATGCCCCTTTATCTAAGGGTCTCCACTTCAGGAAGTAGATACAAATGGATAATGATTTATCAGATGACTGATTCATTCATTCATTCAGTAAACATCTATTTCAAGATTTTTTTTTGCAAAAATTAAATTAAATAATGTAAGTGAATCTCATAATCCACTGCCAAATACATTAAAATTTTTATTAAGTTCCTACTCTGCAACAGCTACTGAGGACATGAAAATAAGTGGAGTGTGTATTTAGGGCTGAGGAGATAGACTGATTCCTATCCTACAGATGAGAAACAGAGCCTCTTGGGCTATAACTAGCCCAACACCATCTAGAGAATAAGTGATAGAGCCAGTAGTTAAACTGGGGGTCTGGCTGGCCTCAGCCCATGCTCCTTAAAGGCCTCTCTCCTACTTCCACAACAAGGGTTTTCCTTTATGAACAGAAAAGAAATTGCAGCTTTTTTCAGCAGATCCAATTTATTCATGCATCCAAAGGACTATCATTTTATCTGAAAATACCCTTATTATCTAAGTCAATTAGCTATTTCGGTTTTCTCAGCTACTGCTTTTATAGATACAAGAAGCCAATGGACCATGACTTGGAATAAGGAAATGTTTCTGCTTAGGTTACAGCACCATCATGTGGTTTTTTCATTTCTGCACATTGGAGGCTGCAGAGTGTGGCAGTAACCTTCAAGTTTTACACCACTGCTACAAGTTCACCCTGAGAGAGATTGTTTTGCATATGTCCCATGAGGATCCCCAGACTCCTCAGTGATCATATGTGGGGTTTGAAAAGGCCAAAGAAGCAATAGGGCATTAAAGACATTGATGGAGGATTTCTCTAAAGCCAAACATTGCACGTTAAAAATTTATTTAAGCACATATTTAAAAATGAATGCATAAAGCTTTTGATTAATAAGAACCAAATTTGCTTTTATTTTCCCTTGCCACTTTCCTGATATAAATTAGTCTTCTATAATGCTGATTTAGTATTTGGTGGAGACCCTGGGAAAAATGTTGAAAAATAGTCAGGTTCTCTCTCCACTAGCCAGAAAACAGGGGGTCTGTTCATGCAGAGATGGTGGCATTTTGAACTTCACCAAGTCCAGACAGGACAGAAAACCAAAATTGGTTCATTGTGATGAAAATTTCCCAAATGAGGAAAACCAAACAATGGCATTGGGATGGCACCCAAGCAGAACTTCCATTTTGATGGGAGTATGGATAGCAGAAAGCGTGCTCATCTGAGCACCCAGTTCCTGGCTCATGTGGGTTCTTGTACATATTGCTTCTTGAGGGGTCTGCTGTCACCAAATGTGGCAGATGCCCTCTGGTATAGATTTGGTGTATGCCCTCGGGCAAGTCCTTTACCTCTCTAGGCCTCAGTTTCTAAAATGAAAGGGACAAACCAGGGATGACAAGTTCTTTTCTGCCTCTGACTTTCTAGGGTTCTAAAGATTAAGAAAGGAGTAGTATAGATCCTGGTTCCTTGATTACTACTTAGCACTTGGGAAGAACTGTACATGCTACAAGATGGTGCAGGACTCTCAGCTCCTGAGCTTTGGAAACAAAGGCTCAACTCTAGTCCTGAGTTGCAGGACTGTGGGATGGAGTTATGTAGGCCTTGACAGTCAGCTTGAGGCTAATGCAACTTCACTTCCTGTTTTATTCCTCTCTGTGATGTGAGAAATCTCAAAAGAGTGATTACACAACCTGTGCGACTGTTCTGGTAAATCCTTAATGTCACCATTTATCCTTCTATAGTTCTAGTTTTCCTCTCCTATGTATGGAAGTTAGTGCACTTGGTAAATAAGCAAAAAATGCAGTAACTGACTGGGTCAGATGCAGGCTATTATAAACATTGATTTCATACTAAGCCTTTACACGGTGAATCCTCTCCTCTGATCCAACTGGGAAATTTCCTGATTTTCCTTCATTTGGGTCTTTGATCAAGTTGTTCTGCCTGCTGTGAGTTTTCTCTTCTACCATCTTTCATCAGCCTAGTCATACCCAACCTTGACAACCTGATCGAATCCCCTCCTAGGTCATTCCACCTAACCATTACTCTCAAGAATAATGGTCAAAATCTCATACATTCTTCAGAGATTGGTCAACCCCCTGCCAAGGTTTCTTCCTGTTGTTTTTACACTCATGTGTGGGGAATTAGAAACTGCAGGGTCTCTGGAGTCAGCTACAAATCTTGGTTCTTCCTTTGCTTCTTAGGCTCAGAACCTCAGTTTTCCATCTGTACAAATTGGGATAAAAATACCTACCTAATCTGGTTGTTTTGTTAAGTAAGAGACCATTCATGAAAGCCACCCCAAACAGATCAGTAATTTTTTTTTCCTCTTTCCTCCTTTTCCTCCTCCCTTCTTTCCTTCTCCAATTCTTACCATTTTAAAATATAATTTTTTTTTTTTTTTTTTACAGTACTGGGAATTGAACCCAGGGCCTTGTGCTTGCAAGGCAAGCACTCTACCAACTGAGCCATATAATTTGTTTTAAGATGGGATTCTTCCTCGAGGTTTTTTTGTTTGTTTTTTGGTATCAGGGACTGAACCCAGGGGCACTCAACCACTGAGCCGCATCCCCAGCCCTTTTTTCTTTTTTTTTTTGCGGTGCTGGGGATTGAACCCAGGGCCTTGTGCTTGCAAGGCAAGCACTCTACCAACTGAGCTATATCCCCAGCCCTCCCACCCTTTTTTCTATTGTATTTTGAGACAGGGTCTCACTGAATGGCTTAGGGCCTTGCTAAATTGCGGGGGTTGACCTTGAACTCATGATCCTCCTGTTTTAGCCTCCGGCTCTGCTGGGATTACAGGCATGCACCACCATGCCTGGCATCTTGCTTGAAGTTTCTCTTCCACTTTTCCTGGTTGAGTGTAAGCTTCTTGCAGGCAAATATAATATCTGTGCCCCCTCACAGCATGCAGACTAATTTTTTAAATTTATTGACAATTTAGCAAATGTTTGTTCAATAGATGAATATATTGGCGGTATGAATAGGTAAAGGACTGAGAATAGAGAGAAATTTGAGTCAATCTGAGTGCATGGTGAGCCCATTGGAAAGTCCAGCTTAGAAACCATAGATGTTAACACCAATTCCATGATCCGAAATGGCACCTATCTTTGAAGTCCAGCTTATTGACTTACAGAGTCATCCATCCCCAGGAGGACCAGCAGCGGGATAGTGGTCATCCCTCCATGGACCCATTCCTGTAGAGACACAAAGCCGTCCTGGTCGTAGTCCATCCCTTGCAACATCTCCTTCAATATCTGTGGAATCCAAAGAGTGACAATATGTCCATTTTCATCCTTGATTTTTCTACCTCCCTCTGGCCTCTGCTTTCTCTTTGGTCCTATGTTACCCATTTTCTGTTTTACTCCTTTCCTCTCTTATTCAAAATGAGTAGAGCACTGAGGGACAGACTAGGAGTGAGGAGACCAGGGTTTCAGGTCCGACTCTGTCTTGACCTGACAGCATGGCCTTGGGCACATCACCCCACCTCTCTGGGTTCAGGTTTGCTCGTCTGCAAAATGGAAATAACACCATGATT
>JAJEJO010048440.1:0-12241 GCA_020662805.1 Glaucomys volans | reverse complement strand
ATCCTCCCTTTTCCAACTCCCTGTCTGTGAGATTGGGTTTTCATTTGCTTCAACCAAAACAGAGCATCACAATAGATGGAACACAGAAGAGAGGTGAGACCTCAGCTCCTGTCTGTCAGCCAGATCTTAAAGGAGTTTGCAAACCATAGAGCAATCCCTCTCCTCCCACCAGATGGTCTTGCCTTAGGAAAAAATACTCATTTCATTAAAACATATTATGCTAATGTGTTGTGGGGGTATTTTTGGTGGTGCTGGGGATTGAACCCAGTGCCTGGTGCTTGCAAGGCACGCACTCTACGAACTGAGCTCTATCCCCAGCCTGTGTTGTGTGTTTTTACCTGTATTTTTAATGAGACAGTAAGCATGTCAGCAGTAGCTCTAATGAGGTGTGGTTGGCATACCGTAACATTCACCCATTTCTGTTTGTTATTATAGATATTTGCATTCATCACGTCAATTCTGGAGCATTTCATCACCCCAAAAATAGACCCTCCACCCTGTAAGAATCACCCTGCAACTCTACACCCAGCCCCTGGCAGCCACTACTCTACTCTCTGTCTTTATGGGTTTGCCTTTCTGCATGTCACATATCAGTGGATGCATTCAACTGAGGATGACAGGGACTTCTGCTGAGCAGGAGGTTCTGGAGGTTCATTTCTGCCACAGCTTCTGTCCGTACTTTGTTTTCATGACTGAATAATATTCCACTGTATGCACAGACCACATTGTTAGCCACTCGTTAATTAAAGGCCACTTAGGCCCTTAATCATTGTAAACAGAGTTTCTATGAACACCTGTGTTCAGGTGCCTCCGTGGACGTCTATTTTGGTTTCTCTTGGGTGCAGACTTAGGAGTGGAATTGCTGTGTGACTGTTTAGTGTTTTCAGGAACTGCGGGACTGTTCTCAACAGACACTGCACCATGGGCAGCAGTGAAGGAGGGTTCCAACTCCTCCACGTCCTGGCCAGCACTGGTTACATCTCTCTTTTGTGAGGAACCCTCCCGGGGAGTGTACATGGGAACCTCACTGTGGTCTCACTTGCATTTTCCTGGTGATTAATGATGTTGAGCAACTTTGCATGTGTTTATTGGCTATTTGCAAATAAATGTTTTAATTAGGAATGTTTAGTTTATAATAAGTTAAATATCAATAAAGCTCACCCATACTTGGTAAAAAGCTCTTTGGGGTTCTCATTGATTTTTAAGAGTTCAGAGGTCCCCAGTCCATGATTCAGCTAGCATGGGTATGTGACGGGGTCCCTCTCCTGAACACCCCGCCCACCATCTTTCTTCTGAGGGTGCTCTCCATGCTGGCTGAGCCACCCTTTGCAGCTCTCATGGTGAAGGAGGATATAAAACAAGGATGACCACAGCTTGCTTCACTCACTTCTTCCTTGACCCCAAGGCAAAGTCTGTGCACTTGATCCAAGTCCACCTTCCCCAGAATCCCCAGGGACGTCTCCAGATCCAAGGGAATCTGAGAGGTGGGAGCTATGGGAACATAAAGTAGTGGACATCCACGGATCTTACTTTTTTCTTCAATTGCAACTGGGGGTGAACACATCAGCCATTCAGATTCCAACAGGATCAGGGAGCAGAGAGCAAGGAGAGAAGTGAGCATTAGGCTCAGATCACAATAACCAAGTCCAGAGCAGATGTGTCCCTGGAGAGAAGATAATGCATCCACTCTTTGTATCAATAAAGCTACCCAGGTACATCTGTCTACTCATCGAATCATCTACCTCCCCATTCGTCCCTCCATCAACCCATCTAACCATTCACCTATCATTTACCCTTCTACCAATCCATTGTCCACCTGTCCATCATCCACCAACCCTCCATTCATCCATCCATCCATCCAACAAACATTCACTTGGTTTATGCTCCAGACATGGGCCCACACTTCATGCTAGAGACACAGGAAAATCTGGATGCAGCACCTTCTCTATAGGCCTTTGGGAATCTGATTGGGAGGAAAGCTGTGGGTCCAGGAGCAAATGAGACTTTCCACGTCCTGTTCTCATAGAATTTCAGTCTAGGAATGTCTGGGTAATCCCCAGGCACTTCAGACTCAGCCGGTCCAGAAGGGAATTTCTGGTCATCAACCTGCCACCCAAAAAGAATCTATTGATAAAATAAATATCCACCAGTTCACACTGATGTAAAAATCTGGATAAGTAAACAAGGGAAAAGGGTCAGCTTTTCCTTGCAGAGAAATTCCAGTTAGTACCTGGGGAAGGAATGAGGGGACTATGAAAATCACCACTGAGAAACCCTACAGTAATCCTCTCTGCAGGTGAGATGCACAGGTGACGCAGAAACTAATGGGCAAAGGTAAAGGAGGAACAGGGTGTCTACGGATTCTCCAAGGATCTCCCCCAGCATATGTATTGATGCCCAAGGGAGAAACAGTATGTGGAGCCCCCTGGCAGGTACAACCTCCACCATGGTGCGGGGGTCAACATGGTGGGCAGTCAGACCCATCAGCATCATGTGATCTGAGGTCCTTCACCACCGAGGCAGACCCACTTCTGTGTCCAAAACATGTAACCTCAATCCCATCAAGGGACAGGTGCCCACAAACCTGAGTTGAGTGACATTCTGAGGACAACTGATAAGAGCTCTCCAAATGTCCCAAGGTCATGAAAGACAAGGGAAGATGGGCACCCAAGCCCTAGTGTTGATGGCCCTTCGGTCCTTGGCTGGAGGGCCAGTATGAGGAAACAACATGGGGATCCTGGCTGGACCCTCCAGGAGAGGCGTCACCCCTTAGGGAAACTTGGTGAAATCTGAGAGTGGTCTGTCATTAGGCCGCAGCCTTGTGCTGGTGTTAGGGTCTCGGTTCTGCTGTGGTGCTGTGGTTAGGGAAAGAGGCTGACCTTAGAGGAAGCTGGGTGACGGTGTCAAGTTGAATTTGGGTGGCTGCAGGGGGAGGGAGCAAGGTTACCTGGCAACACACTGTGCCAGAAGTGACCAATGAGGCAGACCGGCTGACCCTGACGTCCTCCTTGGGTCCACCTTTTCCTGGGCAGGACCCTTGACCCCTTCCTCAGTATAAAAACCCTGAGCAGCCTAAGCCATATGCGATTTCTTCTGGTTCTCCCACCCTGACTTTCACCCCAGGGGGCTGGAGATTTCGTCCGGGACACAGACTCTAATAAATCTCAAGCAACTACTTTTGTCTGACTCTGGTGAACGCCCCTGGTTACTCCTTTGGCCACCCGCCGCCTTTGAGAGGTTTACATTTGGTGCTGAAACCCGGGAGAGAGCTCGGACTTCCCCCACTCGGGACTGAGCTCCACTCTCTCCTCCAAAAGAACCAGTATTCTCTTTAACTGGGCCAACAGAACTGGGGTACGTTGCCTTTCCTACCGTCTTCCAGTACTCTCCCTTTACTGGTCTGTCCATCAGTCGCGCGCGCCACAGACCCTCCTCCGTTTGGGCACGGAAGCCTGGGAGATGTCCCAGACTCTGCTACCCCCGGTTTTCTCCGCTCCAGACCCCTGTGGACCAGAAGACGTCCTGATCCACGGCTGGTCCATTCCGTTTTTTGGGTGAGCATGATCCAGGGTGGGGACGCCCGTCCTGTTCGTGTTCGCTCCTGGAGTAGCACTGGGAGGCTGTAGAAAACGCTGATCTATTGGCCGCCGCTACCGTAATTTCACTAAATGGCCACCAGGGGAAATAGCCAATTTACCATGCCGCCAAACAGACACGCGGGGGCTTGATTTTATTGAACTCTGTGTTAGAAGCCCCTGCCTCTCCTTTTTCTGTCCACTTCCCTACCTAATGCCCCCCACTTTCTTTTCCTTCACGTTTTTGGACCCACCAGAAATGCTCTCTGCTCCTGCCCCTCAGCTTCCGCCGAGACTGCCGGCTTCTGCCGAAACCACCGGCAGCAGCGGCTGGTGTCCATCAGCTGCGTGCCCACCCTCCCCTGCTGCCTCCTTTGTCTCCTCCCTCGCTCTCCACCCCTCTGCCCACCTGCGCTGGACTCCACCGCCGAACACGGAGCTGGCTATTCCCCGCCACCGCCGCAGCAGCCTCGCGACCAGCACTGCGGGAGACGCACTCTCCCTCCCTCCAGGGCGCCACCCCTCGCTCCCGGCTCATCACCGCGACAGCAGCCGCCATGGCTTCCCACGCCACGCTCTGGGCTGGGCTTGCAACTGACCGCCCATCCTCTACCCAGCCCCACCAACACCCAAAGAGCCAGGTGCCACAATAGAGCCACCGCCTTACACAGGCCCACAAACCCCTATCTGAAATCTGGTGAAAATGGCCTTTAAAGCCTACAATGCCCGAGAGGCAGGCTTATTTACAGAAAAAGGTAACACTCCAGTCCCAGTCCCTGGTATAACCTGTGGCCTGCTGCTCCAGCAAGAACTCCAAAGGAGGACCAGCTGTCCTCTCTGCCAGGGGCAAGCCCATGGCGCCAACCAAGTCGTCTCCACCTGCAACCAAGCAGGACACTGGAAGACTGACTACCTTATGGCTGGCCCCTCCCTAGCACCTCTATGCAGGGGTGTGACCAGCCAGGTGGTCCATTCCCCTCAACTGTTGGGATTCGAAGAAGACTGAAGAAGCCTGGACTCAAGGATCACTGAGCCCAGGGCACGCTCCAGGCTAACATTATGGACACAGGAGGTACCTATTCTGTTTTGCCTGCCTAATCTGGGCCTTTATTTTCTTCCCAGGTTTTGGTTATGGGAATTGATGGAAACCCTACTTGCCAAAAAGAACAGCTAAGTTAGCCTATGCCCTGGAGGGACATTCTTTCACACACTCTTTCCTGGTTATTCCTTACTGTCCAGTCCCCCTCCTAGGCAGAGATGTTCTCCAACTTCTGGAAGCCAACCTACAACTTCTTCCCAAGCATATTACTTGTATTTATCTTCTTCTACCTCTGTTTCTTACATTCTCTAGCTCTCCCACACCACCTATCCTATTGTTACCCCCAGACCTGGTTGATCCCCAAGTCTGGGACACCTCCAAGCCAGTCATTGCCTCCCACCACAAGCCAGTTCTTATCTAACTGAAACCTCATGCTAAGTTTCCTTCATGCCCTCAGTTTCCAGGAAGGACTTAAACCCATCATAGGTCAATTACTCAGGGACTCCGCATCCCTACTGACTCCCCCCTGTAATACTCCTACATTGCCTGTATGTAAACCCTCAGGAGCCTATCGCTTGATCCAGGACCTCTGCCTAATTAATGAGGCAACTATTCCCATCCACCCAGTGGTTTCTAAACCCTACACTCTTTCAGTACTCTTGATGTTTAAATTCCATTGGGTAACATACTTAAATTATTAGTGGTGAAATTATAACAGATACCATTCTACATACAACGGAATCCAAAGGTTTCAACTGTGATTCAATTAAAGAAGAGTTATTTCAAAATGCAAGCCAAAGAAGTCAACAGATAGGAAGGAGAAAATAGAAGGTTCTAGGTGTGGAAATATATTCAGTAGAAGGAAAAAGAATGTTTCTGGGTAAGAAAGTCTTTCTGTGATGAAATACAGGAGGGTCTAAGTAAGTGCTAAGAAAGTCTGTGTGTAAGTAAAGGACAAATTTCAACAAGTTTGTGTATGACTAAGTTGGTTATATTCATATGGGATGATCAATTAAATGTTTATTTAAGGTTTTTTGTAAGGATCTATTTAAAGGTTTATTTAAGGACCTAATTAAGGCTTTTCCCTAAGGTTAAATGTTAATGGGCTAATATAAATCACAGTGTAATCAATATGTTAAAATGACAAAGATCTTTTTAAGTTTTATACTATTGTGGTGAAATAACTGGTGAGATATTGTGCTATGTTGCAGAGCCTAGGTTTCTCTTGAAAAACTAGGTTTGGTTGCTCTTCTTTGTATATTAATGTGTCCGTACCTTCCAGGTGCACAAGTCTTTACAGCAGAAGATTTGTTGGGCTGATGTTCTCCAAACTAGGTGTCTGTGCTGGTAATTTATAAGAATAACAAATTTTATTGGGGACTTAATTTTATCACTTAATATTCTGTAACAGTACCTATTATCAATAGGGTTTATGTAAATTTCTTACTTTTTACACTGAGATCAAAATTTAAATGCAAATGTATTTAAAAGTTAGTGAGAGCCTGATTTGTTTAAAGGCTAATATCGTGAAATATGAAAGTATTTGGCCACTTTGCCTTGCAAAAGGAAAGTTAAAAGCTTTCAGCCTTTCCTTGATGTGTTTTAAATGCAATATATTGTGTTAACTCCCATTCACATAGACTCAGGAAAAATACATGTAAACTTTATAAAATGATGTTCAAAGAGGAGGCAAATGTGTTCTTTACAGTTCCTTTTCACCCTGACTCCTATTACCTCTTTGTCTTTACATGGGAGGATCCTACATCCTTTAGGTCTTGAAAGCTGACAGTGAACAATTTTTCCAGGCGAAAACTGGCAGATTGATTTCACCCATATGCTCAGATGCAAAAATCTCCCTTACTTACTTACCTTCATTGATACTTTTTCAGGCTGAATAGAAAGAAACCTTCCCTACCCCCAGGGAAACTGCTGACATCGCCTCCGTGCTCATTGAGCAGACTATTCCAAGATTCAGACTTCCTGCATCCATCCAGTCAGACGACGGTTCAGCCTTCACTTGCCAGACTGTTTAACTAGTCTCCAGAGGCCTCAACATCACCTGAAGACTCCAAATCCCCTACCGACCCCAATCCTCGACAGTAAAGTTTACACAGGGACAACAGCCAACCATCCCAAGGTTTCACTTAGAATCTCAAAGTTAATATTCAGGTGGTTCCTCAGGTTCATCTAACCATCCAGGAGCAGAAAAAGGAGATCCAACCCCAGATGGATGCAACTACTCAGCCTAATGCTAATCCTTTCTCAGGTCTTACTCTGATACATCAAGGTCTTTGACTTCCCAATCTTTCCAGAGTTAATAACATCTCAGTTGTTTTCATTGTGCAGGTTTGGACCAGACCCTGCTAACAGCCGTTCCTATGAGTACTCCCCTTAATACTTCCTCAAAGCCTCAAAGGACCCTATTCACCTTTGGAGGGAGTTCCCCTTATTACAACCCCTCAGGGAACTTTGCGTACTGTTACACTTTCTCTAACTCAGTACCTTGGACTAAACCACACAGGTCTCTTCTCCCATGTTTGCTCCTCCAGGATTCCTTTTCTGGTGTAATGGTACTCTGACAAAAATTAGATCCCAATATGCCCTTCGCTTTCTGTGTGCCCTCCTCTTTAGTTCCTCAATTGATTCTATATAGTGAAGCTGAATTAATCTGGCCTGTTCAAACCCTGGCATCCCTACAGAGACAAATAACATCTGTTGCCCAAGTTTCCTTACAGAACCGCTGAGCGCTAGATCTTCTGACAGCGAACAAAGGAGAAACATGTCTATTCCTAGAGGAAGAATGCTACTAGTGCATCAATGAAACCAGACTGAGAAACTGGACTCATTGAGAAAACTCTCCTGCATCTGAATTTGCCCTGAGCTGCATGAGTGAGGCTGCCAGAGTGACATGCAACCAAATGCTCCTGCACCCTTACAGCCGCCTCCCCACCGACACAAACCCCGAATCCTTTTTTTCCCACGATGCCCCCAACCACATACGAAGTAGCCAGACAGACTCTGGTGCCCTATATCACCAAAAAGGTCGGGATATCAAGTCGAATTTGGGTGGCTGCAGGGGGAGGGAGCAAGGTCACCTAGCAACACACTGTGCCAGAAGTGACAAATGAGGCAGACCTGCTGACCCTGATGTCCACCTTGGGTCCACCTTTTCCTGGGCAGGACCCTTGACCCCTTCCTCAGTATAAATACTGGGAGAGGCAAAGCCACGTGTGATTTCTTTTGACTCTAACACCCTGACTTTCACCCCAGGGGCTGGAGATTTTGCCAGGGACACAGATTCTAATAAATCTCAAGCAACTACTTTTGTCTGACTCTGGTGAACCCGCCTGGTGAGCTTACTCCTTTGGCCACCCACCGCCTTTGTGAGCTGTACAGAAGGTACTCAGAAACCCTAATATCGAGACTTCTCTGCAAGTCTAGAAGGATGTCAAAGGAAAGTTGAACCCCCTTGATCCACAGCGCTCTCCTTTCTGTCTAGGGCAGAAAGGGAAATGACAGGACGTCCTTCCCCTTCCCTGGCCTCCAGCACCTGGTCCTCACCCTGCTCCTCTGTGTTGGTCACCTGCTCATGCTGCTCTGCTCCTTGGTGACCAAAATGATGTCTTAAAACATGTCTGTGCTTCTGCTCTGATTCCCACCCAGTCCATTCCTCACTCTGAGGAAAAGCTGACTGTTCACACACACACACACACACACACACACACACACACACACACACTTCCCTTCCTGGAAGTGCCAGGCAGCTTGCATTTGCCCTGAGGACAACATTCAGAATCCCTTATGCCACCTTGCAAGGCCCAGTCCTCTTCTCCATTCTTCCATGTTAGTGTCCCCCAGTACCTCCTCCATCTGTCCACCTTCCTGTCACTCTGGCTGCTCTCAGAGCCTGTGATAAAGCTCTAAGGGAATGTGATGGACATAAGTATAATCAAAACAAATCAAGTTCTACTTAAACAAATCATCACTAAACCATTAACTGGTTCTGGTTTTCATCTTACTAGGAACGATAAGAGCTGAGGCTATCCTTATAGGTTTAACATGTCATGATTTAAAGTCACGTCAAGGATAACAGCTGTACTTTAGACATCTCTGGGAGGCTGGTGTGCAGCATAAATATCTTTTGTCCTGTCTATAGTATAGAAAGTGGAACATCCTTTTGTTAATAGTTAATTGACACCCAAGACACAGCTTCCCATCAATTTATATGCAATCCACTGTGGGCCCTGAACTGTGAAAACAGCTTCACTAAGAGGAGGGCACATCCTGGTTTGGGCTAAAGCAGCCAGGCAGTCTGGCTGCATTAAGCTAACTGAGAGCAGTGGACAGTAACTCTTGTTGATCTGACCCACAACATTTTTTCTGTTTGCTTAAGGTAATATTAATATGAAATCAATCAAGGCTTGAGCAGTGTTATTTTTATGTTCCAAATCACTTAATGTCTAATTATCTACTGAAATCTTTACCAATACCAATAAGCAATAACACGAAAACAGGAAAGAGCATGCCACACCCACATTTCCCAGAAGATTAGACCATGCAAGAATGTTCATTATTCCCAGTAGAACTGTGTCAAGCACTGAGGGAAATAGTGGTGGGCATGGCACTTCCCCCTTTTTTATTTTTAAATTTGGTGGTTTCAATCTGGATTTGTAAATTTTGTATTGCTCTTTGGATGCAGGCAATGATGACTGGAAGAAGAAGCAGAATTGGAACACCAAAAACACGGAGGCCAATTTCTATAATGTCTTGAATAAAGGTATGATTAAAAATGGTCTCCTTTATGTTATCAAAAATGCATTGGTCCAGATTAGCAGAGGGGCTGATTTCCAAATGAGACAGACTAACATCCCTAATCTTAGATTGTAGCATAGCAACACCTGGAGCAATATTACTATTATTCCATATTCCAAGTAAGTGATTTTTACATGTTCCCAATTACCACTACCATTGACTTTCAAAGGTGTCACACAAATCCACTGATAATTAGCATGACCTCTAGTAGTCATTTGAATCTTAATGTTTTGGATTTGAATACCAATGTATAGAATGGGTTCCTCAAAAGCATCAATTCTAGTTTCTAATTTTTTGTCAATCTTTTCCTGTGCAGCCAAGGCAATAGGTATATTGTGAGATTAGTCTTTAACATGAGAGGCAGTGCGAATTTCTAGTACAAATGCAGTAGTAGGCACACCTAAAGCAGTTACAATACTTATCAATGGAGTAAACCCTAATGTCAGGGCAGCCATAAATCATTAGGCCTCATTAACTTGCTAAGTCTTTTAAGAACCTCCATACCAGGGACATCATACCAATTTTCTTTAACAACACAGGTAACATAAGAAGGTTGATGGACTATCACAAAACAGTATAACCTCTTGGAAAAGTAGCATTAAAACAATTACTTACAATTAGATACAATACAATTAGATACAATAATCACATTGTATAGAATGTGAGTCCTTATCCTTAGATATGTTAAGATAATTTTGAATAGCAAGTAAAATAGCACGTGTAGCATTTTTACAGACTCTAACATTAAATTTTGAAAGACTATCATAAAAATAACAATTTTTTGAAAATGAGAAAGTAATGCAATTAGTTATAATACAAGGATCATATTTTATAGAATAAGAATCTTTGTCCTTGGAAATTCTAAGATAATCAGGGTGAGCAAATAAAATAGCATGTGGAGTGTTTAAGCTGATGAAGTTTGTAAGTCCATTCTTTATCTGGGGTCAATCTGATCTGAGGATAAGGCTGTGATGGAATTCTCCTCCTGTAAGGATGGCTCAGTGTCTGATCAAATGATCTGGAATCCACAAGGAAGATTCTGCATCCTGTGGAAATATGTAAGCACACCCCCCACCTGATGCTAACAATATATTAGGTCCTTTCCATTGTCCTGTAAGTAAATCTCTCCATTTAACCATAAATTTAGGTTGCAGAGTCTCGTCCCAATGTCTCATCATTGGAGTCCTCATGTAGAATCAGAATTTAAATGATTAATTACAAATAAAGCATGTTGTGTAACATGATGAGGAGAGCTATACTTTAATTCCCCTTCCTTTAGTTTACATATTTGTGTTTTTAAAGTTTGAGCTCATTCCCCAATTGCTTGTCCTTGGGGATTATAGGGGATTCCTGTTGAACGAGAAATGTTAAACATGTCACATAATTTTTTAAAGGCTTTAGATGTATAGGCAGGTCCATTGTCAGTTTTCATTTTTGTAGGCATTCCTAAAGAAGCAAAACATAAAAATAAATGCTGAGACACATCCTTATAAGCCTCACCAGTCCTGGCAGAGGCAATAATAACATGAGAATAAGTATCGACAGTGACATCAACAAAAGACAATGTGCCAAATTCAGGTATGTGAGTATGAAATGTAAGAGTGGGTGATTAGGTAAATGAAACAATATTTGTCCTGTGTAACCAGGAAAAGCAATAGCCCACTGATCTTCTAATTCGCATAATTGTAAGTATTGCTCTTTGGTATAAGGAATAAAAATTGAACGCATTTCTAGGCCAAATAGCTCTTTGCTTCTGAGTCTGGCTTTAGTGATTAATAAGGCAATCTGTGAAGCATAGGAAGGAACAATCTTTTTTAAAGTGGCAGGTAAATGTAACCACTCTATTGGTGCATCCTGCCAAAGACAACCTGTGGGAGTATAAGATGTTTTTAGTACAATAAATGACCGAGGTTGATTATAATCAATTTGTTGTAATTGATGAGTTTGAATTGCTTGTTCCACTCTAGCTAGTGCTTGTTTGCCAGTCTCTGTCAATTGTCTAGGTGAGGCTGGATTAGCCTCTCCTTTTAATACTTTAAATAGAGGTCTTTAATGAGCAGTAGTAATTTTTAAGTATGGTCTTATTCAGTTTATATCCCCTAATAATTTTTGAAAGTCATTTAAAGTACACAATCTATCAGTTCTTTTTTGTTGTTGTTGTTTTGTTTTTGGTACTGGGGATTGAACCCAGGGGCACTCCACCACTGAGCCACATCCCCAGTCGTATTTTTTGTATTTTATTTAGAGACAGGGTCTCACTGAGTTGCTTAGGGCCTCACTAAGTTGCTGAGGCTGGCTTTGAACTCTTGATCCTCCTGCCTCAGCCTCCCAAGTGCTGGGATTACAGGTGTGCGCCACCACGCCTGGCTATCAGTTCTTATTTATAAATTTTGAGTAGTAATTGTTTGGGTATTAATAATGTGTCCCACAAAATTATAGGGAGGATATAACTGAATTTTGGGGGGCCCCAAAAATGGGGGCCCCCATGATGCCAATTGTTCTATTAATAATTTAAGTATAGTTTCTAAAGTATCAAAGGAAGAATGAGGTAAAAGAATATCATCCATGTAGTGAATTAAATATAGTCTAGGGAACTCTCTCCTTTTAGGTTCTATAGCCTGATCAACACATTTTTGACATAAAGTGGGACTATTTTTCATACCTTGAGGCAAACTTTCCACTGAAACCTTCGATAAGGACGAGATAGATTTGGAGAAGGCAGACTAAAGGCAAACCTTTCACACTCCTGCTGTGCTGAAGGGAGAGCAAAGAAACAGTCTTGCAAATCAATCACCACAACATGAGACCCTTTAGG
>JAJEJO010048431.1:527-16961 GCA_020662805.1 Glaucomys volans | reverse complement strand
ACCTGGAGACTAAATAATATGCTATTGAATGATGCATGGATAACAGAAGACATCAGGCAGGAGATTAAAAAAAAAAAATTCTTAGAGATAAACAAAAACAAAGATACAACATATCAAGATCTCTGGGATGCAATGAAAGGAGTGCTAAGAGGTAAATTCATTGCATGGAGCACATAAAAAAAATAAAAAGTCAGCAAATAAATGACCTAACATTACAGCTCAAAGCCCTAAAAAAAGAAGAACAGATCAACTCCAAAAGTAGTAGAAGACAGGAAATAATTAAAATCAGAGCTGAAATCCATGAAATTAAAAGAAAAGAAAAAATTCAAATAATTGACAAAACAAAACATTGGTTCTTTGAAAAAATAATTGAAATTGATAAACCCTTAGCAACACCAATGAAGAGAAGGGGAGAGAAAACTCAAATTACTAAAATTTATGATGAAAATGAAATATCAGAACACACTCCATTGAAATAAAAAATATAATTAGAAGTTATTTTGAAAAACTACACTGCAACAAAATAGAAAATCTCAAAGACATTGACAGATTTCTAGAGACATCTGACCCACCCAAACTGAATCTGGAGGGCATACACAATGTAAATAGACCTATTTCAAGCAATGAAATAGAAGAAGTCATCAAGAGACTACCTACAAAGAAAAGTCCAGGGCCAGATGGATTCTCACTGAGTTCTATAAGACCTTCAAAGAAGAGCTCATTCCAATACTCCTCAAAGTATTCCATGAGATAGAAGAGGAGGGAACCCTTCCAAACTCATTATATGAAGCTAATATCACTCTGATACCAAAACCAGACAAAGACACATCAAGGAAAGAAAATTTCAGATCAATATCCCTAATGAACATAGATGCAAAAATCCTTAACAAAATTTTAGCAAATTGCATACAAAAACATATTGAAAAGATCGTGCACCATGATCAACTGTGTTTCATCCCAGGGATGCAAGGTTGGTTCAACATCCAGAAATCTATAGATGTAATTCATCACATCAACAGGCTTAAAGTTAAGAACCACATGATTATTTCAATAGATGCAGAAAAAGCACTTGATAAAATAGAGCACCCCTTCATGCTCAAAACACTAGAAAAAATAAGGATAGTGGGAACATTCCTTAACATCTTAAAGGCTATCAATGCTAAGCCCACAGCCAATATCATTCTAAATGAGGAAAAACTGAAATCATTTCCCCTAATATCTGGAAAAAAGCAGGGATGCCCTCTTTCACCACTTCTATTCAAAATCATCCTTGAAACTCTGGCCAGAGCAATTAGACAGACCAAATAAATTAAAGGGATATGAATAGGAAAAAATTCAAACTATCACTACTTACATATGACATGATTCTGTATTTAGAGAAGCCAAAAAATTTCACCAGAAAATTTCTAGAACTCATGAATTAATTCTGCAAAGTAGCAGGGTATAAAATCAATGCTCATAAATTTAATGTGTTTTTATGCATAAGTAATGAATCCTCTGAAAGAGAAATTAGGAAAACTACCCAATTCACATAGCCTCAAAAAATAAAAAATAAAGTATTTGGGAATCAATTTGACAAAAGAGGTGAAAGACCTGAACAATGAGAATTACAGAACACTAAAGAAGGAAATTAATGAAAATCTGAGAAGATGGAAAGATCTCCCATGTTCTTGGATAGGCAGAATTAATATTGTCAAAATGGCCGTACTACCAAAAGCGCTATACAAATTGAATGCAATTCCAATTAACATCCCAATGTTGTACCTCATATAAATAGAGCAAGCAATCATGAAATTCATTTGAATAAGAGACCTAGAATAGCTAAAGCAATCCTTAGCAGGAAGAGCAAAACAGGGAATATCACAATACTAGACCTTCAAGTATACTACAAAACAATAGTAACAAAAACGGCATAGTATTAGCACCAAAATAAACAGGCAGACCAATGGTTCAGAATAGAAGACACAGAGACAAACCCACATATATATAGTTTTCTCACACTAGACAAAGGTGCTAAAAACAAACAATGGAGAAAAGATAGCCTCTTGAATAAATGGTGCTGGGAAAACTGGAAATCCATATGCAGCAAAATGAAACTAAACCCTTATCTCTCACCCTGTACAAAACTCAACTCAAAATGCTTCAAGGACCTAGGAATTAGACCAGAGATCCTGCACCTAACAGAAAAAAAGTAAGTCCAAATATTCATCATGTCGGCTTAGAACCAGTCTTCCTTTACATGACTCCCAAAGCATAAGAAATAAAAGCAGGAATCAAAAATTGGGATAGATTCAAACTAAAAAACTTTTTCTTAGCAAAGGAAACAGTCCAAGATTTAAAGAGAGAGTCTACAGAGTGGGAGAAAATCATTGTCACACACACTTCAGATAAAGCATTAATCTCCAGAATTTATAAAGAACTCAAAAAACTTTACACCAAGAATACATATAACCCAATCAAAAAATGGGCTAAGGAAATGAGCAGACACTTCACAGAAGATCTACAATCAATCAACAGATATATGAAAAAATGGTCAACATCTCTAGTAATAAGAGAAATGCGAATCAAAAGTATCCTAAGATTTCATCTCACTCCAATAAGAATGTCTATTATCAAGAATACAAGCAACAGTAGGTGTTGGTGAGGATGTGAGGAAAAAGGTACACTCATGCATTGGTGGGGGGTTGCAAATTGGTGCAGGCACTCTGGAAAGCAGTATGGAGAGTCCTTAGAAAACTCAGAATGGAACCACTATTTGACCCAGCTATCCCACTCCTTGGCCTATATCCAAAGGACTTAAAATCAGCATACTACAATGATGCAGCCACATCAATGTTCATAGTTGCTCAATTCACAAAAGCTAGATTGTGGAACCAACCTAGATACCTTTTTACATATGAATGGATAAAGAAACTGTGGTATATATACACAATGGAATATTATTCAGCCACAAAAAGAATAAAATTATGGCATTTTCAGGTAAATGGATGGAGTTGGAGAATATTATGCTATGTGAAATAAGCCATTCCCCAAAACCAAAGGCTGAATGATTTCTCTGATAAGTGGATGATGATACCTAACAGGGGTGGGAGGGAAGCAAGACTGGAGAATGGATGGATTGTACAGAGGAAAATGAGAGTTGGGGTGGGTGGAGGGAAGGAAAAATAATAGAATGAGAGAAACATCATTACCCTATGTACATGTATGACTATGCAAACACTGCAACTCTACTACGTGTACAATCAGATGAATGATAGTTGTTCCCCATTTGTGTACAATGAATAAAATAATCTATGAATCATCAAATTATACTAAAGTAATGCAAGACAAATTAGGAAGAGTGAAGAAGGTAAGAGATAAATAGAAAGCAATGTTAAGATGATCAATTTAAATTCAATTATATATATTTAAAATTCCTATATGAAATAAAGATTATAAGTAAAAGATATAGTTAAACTAGACATTAAATATCAGGCCAATTATTTTCTGCACCCATAACCTCACCTGAACGATAAAGACACAGGACAAAAGTAAAATGTAGAAAAGATAGACAGTATAATGGAAAGACAAAATATGAGAGAGTTATGGTGGCTATGTTAATTTCACATAATGTAGCATTGTGGATTCATTAATTATGAATTAATATAAGCAGGGAGTTTCACAATGATAGGACCAAGTCAAGAAAACAGGCATAATGATTCTAAAAGTTTAAGCACTCAAAAATGTTACTCACAATATTTCAGTTTAAACCTGACAGAACTTCAAAGAGAGTACTGTAATGTAAAATTCTTATTGGATTTTTCTACATTCTTCTTTCCATAATTTATATAAGAAACATACAAAAAGAACCAAAAATGATATAGCAAAAATAACACAGAGAACAAAATGGGCATAACTGGCATTCACAAACACTCCTTACAACAACAGAATGAATATTTTTTTTTGCAGGGAGGGGCAACATACCAAGAACTGAACTCAGGGCCTTCAACCACATCCCCAACCCTATTTTGTATTATTATTTTTCTTTTTTTAGAGGTAGGGTCTCACTGAGTTGCTTAGTGCCTCATGGTTGCTGAGCGTAACTTTGAACTCTGGATCCTCCTGCCTCAGCCTCCTGAGCCACTGGGATTACAGGCTTGGGTTACCATGCCAATTTGCACATCTGGAATGAATATTCTTTCTTCCAGAAAACACAAGATTTTCAACAAAATAGATCATATCTGTATTATGAAAGTCTCAGCAAATTTATCAGATGCCATATTATGCAGAGTCTGATCTCAGATCATGTTGGGTTTAAATTAAAAACTAATAGAAAACCAGGTGTAGTGATGCACATCTATAATTTCAGCACATCTATAATTTCAGAAGACCGAGGCAGGAAGATGGCAAGTTCACAGATGAGCCGAGCATCTTAGCAAGAGCCTGTCTTATAACTTAAATATATATATATATATATTTAATATAATTAATATATATATGTATAAAAGTTCTGTGGAAGAGGATAGTGGTGGATACCCAGTATCCACCCTGTCTCCACCTCCCCCCAAAAAAAAATTAAGTAAAAGCAGTTGTTCAGGAAATAAGCAATACATTGCTACATAAAAATGACTAGAAAGATTAAGCAAGATTACATTAGAAAATATTTTTACCTTAATGAGAAGTCAACACAGTACATGCAAATTTATGACTAAAACACAGCAGAAAACTGTGAAACTCTCAGTACCCAGATGGGATGTAGGTAAATTTGATGGAGCCTTTCAGCAAAAATATTATTAAATATAAAAGATTTGGCAACTTCTAAGGGCAAAATTTCAATAGCTAACAAATTTTCTTTCAATGTATAGAAATGAGAACGATTGGAAAGTTACATTAAACATAACAGTTAAAGAGTATAAAATGTGAAATAAACATGTATACATATAAGCATGTGCATATATATATGACAAATGTGTGCAAGACCTTCCTATGAAAGAACTAAAAACACTACTAAGAGAAATGATAGGATAAATAAATGAATAGACATACCATGTTCTTAGAGAGGAAAACTCAACGTTTGTGGTGTGTCCCAGATATATATATCCACTATAATCTAAATCAAAATGTTGGGAGGATTTAATTTAAATAAATATACAAGTTGATTCTAAAATGCATATGTAAATACATACAGTGGGGAATACTTAATATAATTTTTAAAAAGAAGAATAATGTTGAATAACTTAGTCTAACTGACCTCTGCACTTAATATAATGTTGCAGTTAGTAAAACAGAATTATGTTATTATAGATATAGACAAATGAAAGATTACAGAACAGAGAGTACAGAAATAGACATACATTTATTCAACTAATTTTCAAACAGAGTGGAATTAGAGAAATGAAAAATTCAGGAATTTTTCATAAAACATTAGCAAAACAATAGAAAAAATAATCTTTACTTCTAACATTCACAATGAAACTTAATGCATAATGTATCACAACTAAACTTTAAAATAGCTAAACCTAAAGAAAACAAAAAAGTATATCTTTACAAACTCAGAATAGTCAAAATTACTTAGTAACATAATGTGGTGCAACATTAAAAAAAGCTGATAATTGTTTTTCATAAAGTATCAATATATCTTTTGAAAGACATTTTGGTGAAATTTAAATGCAGTCCACAGACTGGGGACATGTTTGCATGTATAAGGAATTCTTTGAACTCACAGATGATAAAATAAGCAGTGCAAATTTTAAAAAGTGTATGAAACAATTTAAAAGAACTCTTTATATCACATTTCCCTATAAATGTGTATAATTTTTATGCTTTATGTGTTGGTTTAAAATAAATTAAGATGAAGAACACTTTATAAAGCGGATGACCCACACTTAAATAAAAGATGCACATGACCATAACCATTAAGACATCAGGGAAAAGTAAATTAACAGCACAGTAAGAAATCACTTCATGCCCATTAAAAAGAGTGGGCTCATAGCCAAAATGCAGGGAAAACTTGCTGATAGGACTATAAATGGCACCAACACTTTGGGAAAACATATAAAATTTCTTTTTCAGTTAAACATAGTTGATCTAAACTGAAATAACACAAATATTCATTAAATAACACAAATGTCCTTTAAAGAACTGAATGTAAAAAGAAAATGTTTTAATCTTTATAATGTTATGCTACTCAAGAAATTTTTTAAAAATATTATTTTTCAGATCCAACTCCATGTATCAACTTGGCAAAGAATTTCTTGCCACCTATAGCACAATTTATTCTTTACCTTTCTCTTCTGATATTGCATATTCTGCTTATCTCTATTTGTTACTGCAAGTTTTCTTGATGTAATGTTATCTCACTGAGACTATAAAATTTTAGGAATGGGTGTCTTTGTCTTTTGCTGTTGTTGACATTTCTTACAATATATTCACTTTGACTCTGTTGTCTCTTTACCTCTCACAACTACCATTTCATTTACTAGCCTTGTCTCTGTTTCTTGGAACAAGGAATAACAATAATGCCTCTCCTTTTTCATTCTCAAATTGCTCAACTCTGTCTCCCTGAAATCCCCAAAGTATTTGAGATTTTAACTAGCTGACTTCATTTGAATATATGTCCTTCTCAGGTTATTCATTAAATAATGAATACATAGAAGAGGTCATCGAATGTAGCACAAAACACATCTGCTTCTTTAAAATGTAATAATGCATGACAACATAGGTTTCTGCATCAAGGAAATTAACATTTTGGTTCTTCTTCCACCATTTATTGATTGTGAAACAATTGGCAAAATATTAAAATTTTTACCCTGTTTCAACATTTGTAAATTGGCTATTTAAATAGTCTCACAGAGTTCTAGAGAGGCATTTTAAGGCATTTATTAGAGTTCCTGGGAAATTATTTTCTCTTACTAAATATTGGCTAAATAATTTCACTATTATTTGAATTATTTTGTCTTTCCTAAAACATAATCACCAACTTCTCTATTCAAATAAATATCTTAAATCTATTTGCTTTTTATTTCTTAATGCATCTCATTAACTTAGGTCACCATCATCTCTCCCTTTGGTTACTGAAACAACACTGTACTTGAACTTTTCTAGCTCATTCACTATGCTACAATCACAATATTCATTCTGAGATGAAAAATTGCTAATGCAGAAATGCCCAACAAACTTCTTTGCTAAAATTCAATCTACAATCAATGCAATAAAGCTTTTAAAATGCTTCGGTATTTAGCCTACTACATAAAAGCAAGAACTCTTCAGTCTCATGCTATACTTTGCTCTCCACTCTTTTTCATCAGCCACACTGCATGAACTCTGCTTATGCTCTTTCCTCTGATGGAAACATTTAGTACCTCCTCTTTGCCTAGAAAATCCCTCCTCATTCTCATGGCACTTCATCTGAGATGCCCTGCCATTTTGTGTTAGGTCAAATCTTCTAGTGGTGAATCTCATGCCACTCTGTATTTCCCATCAGTGGGCTTGTGGGACCATAATGATATTACCATTTAGTCATCTGAAAGCTCCAGTAGAGTCCATGACTCAGGAGAGTAAAGACCACATCTAGCTTCCTATGAATGGCATATACAATGAGGCCTCATACACAGCATGCAGCTGATATTCAATAGATACCTACTAAATAGACTCTTGTGGAAGGAGAATGATTCTCATAAAAAGGACCCTAGAAATGTTGGAACTTGGCATTTTCTAAAATTAGCTTCTTCACCAGCATATTGCTTTCATGAGAAATTTCCAAGCTCTGCCTTTGCAACTTGAAAGATTTTGTGCTTGTTAACTGCTTCTGATTCTGTTTGGATATGGAATTTTGTATTGATCAACTCCTTTGGGCTCATTATATCCAGTTTCTGTGAATTCAGAGAAAACCATTCGTCCAAAATTCAGAGTCTAGCTCTCTCGAACTTTCTGTTTTGGCCAAAAGTTGTTCTTCCATTACTCATGCAGAAATCCAAATCTAGAAACAATAGTCTAATCTAGCAACCAAATTCTTGCTCGAGGAAAGAAATTAAGTCAAACTTCTTAAGATTTGTTATATGGCTACATCAAAAGCAAAACAAATGAAACAAAAACTAGAAAGCCAAGCAAATTATCCTATTACAAGAATCAAGTGCATCTACTCACTGACACTTTCACGATATCTCCCATTTCCATTTATGTGTTTTGATTTTATAATCTTTTGATGCATTTTACAAATTATTTTACAGTCAAAAACTAAAGGTCGAAGTTCTTTGGGAAATAAGTTTATAGAATTATTTATTACACTCAGGTTTATTTTTTTAACCTGCACTCAAATTCAGATTTATGTTCGTCAGCAGTTTATTAATGATCATTTCTGGGAAAATTAATTGGTCTGGTTCAGCTCAGCAATAGGCCATTAGGAGGGCTTCTCCTGGCCTTTTGGACATGAAAATAAGGTAACGCAAGATAAAAATGTTAACTCAAAGTTACATTTTAGATTGAAAGAAATTGAATGGGTAAATACTGCATGTGCATATTATACATATGTACCACATGACATAGAACAACATAATTATGACTGACTTTTATATGAAACTGACTATGTATGGCTCAACTTAGGATTTTTTGACTTCACAAATGGTGCAAAAGTGATAGACCCTCTCCAAAAAATATACTTTGAATTTTGATTTTTTCCCACGATGGTGATGTGTAGGACAGGATTCTATGAAGCTGAGCAGAAACACTGAGCTGCAGCTCTCAGTCAGTGGCAAGATCAGGAGAATAAATAACCCATGTTCTTCAGTGCAGCTCTGCTAGCATTTTTGATTACTGATATTCAATAAATTCCATAAGAATTCACTCTTTATTTTTTATAATATACTTTGTGTTAGATGCTTTTCCCCAATTTAGACAAATTTAAGTGTTCTGAGCTAAACATATATAAGTTAGAATAGGCAAAACTATAATATTCAACATTATTGTATTAAATGTATTTTCAGCTTAGGATAGGTTTATCAAGACCTAATCCCATTGTAAATTGAGGAACTTCTGCATTATATAAATCTAACCATGCATATGCACTCAGTTATATTCAGTGACATTTAATAAATTTGCATTTAAAATTACGGTTTGTAATAACTTATTTAAAATTATGCTTACTTTTATGTTTATACATTTAATTCACACAAGCAAAGTACAGGATGTTATTTCTGAAATTAGAAATAATACTCTTTGCCTATTTCATCGTCATATGTGTTTGAACAAAACACGGGTCAACTCTGTTCATTCTCTAAGCCCTAGAATGCTTCTTATAATTTTATAATAAAGGGTTTCAGTTAAGCTTTGTAAATTATAAATGTGTTTTCCTTTTTTGTTACTATTAATCATTTTTTCTTGATCTTCATCTGAGTTAAGTTCATTTTTATGTCCTATGAGCCTTGATTTACTCACTTTATAAGTTAAACAGTTAACCTGGGCAGTGCACAATAAATCAGGACTATTTCCTTTTATGTGTAAATTTTTCAGTGAATGGATGGCAGTTCAAAGAACGCAAATATATTCTGACATTTTGAAGCATTTGCCATTTAAGGGAAAAAATGATAACAGAAACAATGTCACCCTATTTTTAAAGTTCATTTATTATATTATTAACCAATATATCTGTTTTCTTCTAAATATAGTGCTAGGATTTTACATACCTACCATCTTTCTTATCTGCTTTGTTCCTCTAAAAACAAAACAAAAAAAAAAACCCTCAGACATATACATCATCTTTGAAAATAGTTCTCAGTATTAAAGAAAATATTACCCCAAAGCAATGTGTTTTTATTTCTGAATTCCCACATGGATTTTATTGAACACTAGAGACCTTTGAGATTCAGATATTTTAATTGCTTGACCACCTGTCTTTTCTGAACCTTCAGTTCTTTTGCTCTTGAGAATTATAACTAAGTTCCTAGCATCTGTTCTTTACCTCTTTTGTAAATGCAAATGGTAAATATTAATTTCATTGTTCAAAGACTATTCCCAACCCAATTATAATTACTAGAAACTTATATGATTATTTTTTATATTAATACATCTTTTGTATGTTTGCAATGTATTCATGTGCAAATAATTTTATCTAGTCCATTATCTAGTCCACTCCTTTCAGTTTCAATTTTGTTTGATAACAAGAAATGAGTTTCCAACTATTTGCCTTGTAAACTTAATGTTGGAGTTTTATATGTAATTTATTTTTCACTCTCTTAATTCCTTTAATTTGAATTCAAGGTAATTTGTTGCTTGATTTGAATTATGTGTTTAAAAACTTAAAACTTCACTTGTCTCCATGAATATTTGAGTTGGAAAAGTAATCATTGTTAAAATAAAAATAAAACGCACCCATATCTTCCTCTAATTTCCTTTGTTAAATTTGTGTAAAATCATGTGATATAGGTAATATTATTTTCATGCTATATATAAAAATGCAGACCAATTAGGTAAAGACTAAGTGGACAGTCATGCAAATCCCAAGTTATAAGGCAGGAATGTCAATTGAACTCTGACTTACATTTTAGTTAATATACCAGAGTAAACAGCTACAGGATTACATGCAGTTCTTTTGTTTCTACTCTAGTCTCAACAGTTAGATTTCTATCCACAAAGAATATAAAATTATAAAACTGTTTGTAAAATAGTGTTGAACAATGACTATAGAATGTAATTCCTTAGGTCCCCATATTCTCATCACATTTCTCCAGACAGAGCAACTATGGCATGTGGTTTGTTCTTAGTGCAGACAGTTGCTTCAATATATACATGAGAGAGAAAACCAATGAGTTTTTTAACTCATGGAAATATCTCTGATGTTATGCTGATTTGATTAGATAGTATTCATGAGTATATACATATATACATATCAAACTAAATATATATAACAATATATGTGTGTATATATGTTTATCTGTGTATATATATGAGCTTCCTTAAGAACAGCTATTATTAACACAACTGTAGCAACTAGTAATTGTGGCTCCACAGGTACCAGGCATTTTGTAGGTCTGAATTACTTTTATTTTCACCTGAATGGAAGCACAGAACTCTGGGTTTACTCTCAAAGAGTTAATAAAATATAAATGCATAATTTTTGAAGATAGTATAATTTACTAATCAGGTGCATAAAAGCAACCCATCAGAAATCAATTTTAAAAAGTTGGTTAAGAATACATTTGGAGAAATTTATGATTTCCTTGTTGTAAAAATTTTACATAGATATAAATTTAAAACTTAAAGAAGATATATTTGAAAAAAAATTTAACATCAGGAAAATGGAAGCAAAAATTAATAAGTGGAAAGATGAACTATATCTCTGGATATAATTTGTTATTACAAAGATATCAGTTAAATATATGAATTAATAATACTCAAAAGTAAAATATAGCTTCTGGCACCACGGCGTGGAGGCTCCTGGAGAGATCTGGCCTGGAACGGCTGGAGTCGCCAGCTCCAGCAGGGAGTTTAGGCCCTTTGGCGCCATTTTACAGCTTCCCTGGCAGAGAGGGACCATTTGCAGCTGCCTGAATCCTCAGAGCTGAGCTCCCGTCTTCCTGCGCCTGGGCTGCGGCTCCTGGAGAGATCTGGCCTGGAGAGGCTGAAGTCGCCGGCTCCAGCGGGGAGTTTGGACCCTTTGGCGCCATTTTACAGCGTCCCCAGGAGAGAGCAACCACCTGCCACCTCTTGAGCCCCCCGCGAGGAGTTCAGGCCTGCCTGGGCTCTCAAGCCCAAAGTCTCCATCACTGAGCACAGTTCTGCGCCCGCACCCCAACTTGGTCTAGTGCCCAGATCCACACCCTGGCCCGGGGTCTAGCACCTGTGCTGCATCTGATCGTTTATCAATACCAGGCTGCCTCTGCCCATAAGTATTGATCATTCCCAACCTGGAGGTATTGGGACAGCACCTTTCCTGGGTCACCGCTTGTTCAAGCACTTCTCAAACATCAGGTGAGTTACTGGAAATCTGCAGTGACACTTTAAATCTTTACAGGGAAATTGCAATCCCTCTGATTTGCACTACTAGAGGGAAGATACACGAACAACATGAGAAAACACAGGAAGAAAGTGTCTCAAATAAACCTAGATGATATATCAAGAGAACCCAAAGACAGCATGGTAGAAGTAATGACAGAAAGGGAGTTCAGAATGTTCATAATTAAAATGATCCGAGAAGAGAATGATGTGATGAGAGAGCAAATTCAGGATATGAATAATCAACTAATAGAGCAATTGCAGGAAGCGAAAATTCATTTCAATAAAGAGATAGAGGTTCTGAAAAAAAAAAACAAAACAGAAATTCTTGAAGGAAACAAGGAAATGAAGGAAACAATAAACCAAGTTAAAAACTCAATAGAAAGCATAAATAACAGAATAGATCACTTGGAAGACAGAACCTCAGAAAATGAAGACAAAATATTTAATCTTGAAAACAAAGTTGAAGAAACAGAGAAGATGTTCAGGAATCATGAACGAAACCTCCAAGAAATATGGGAAATCATGAAAAGACCAAATTTAAGAGTTATTGGGATTAAGGAAGGCACAGAGATACAAACCAAGGGTATGAATAATCTGTTCAATTAAATAATATCAGAAAATTTCCCTAATATGATGAATGAGATGGAAAATCAATTACAAGAGGCTTACAGGACACCAAACACATAGAATTACAACAGATCCACACCAAGGCACATTATAATGAAAATCCCTAACATACAAAACAAAGATAGAATTTTAAAGGCTGCGAGAGAAAAGCATCAGATTACCTACAGGGGGAAACCAATAGGGATATCAGCAGATTTCTCAGCCCAGACCCTAAAAGCAAGAAGGGCCTGGAACAACATATTTCAAGCTCTGAAAGAAAATGGATGCCACCCAGAATC
The DNA here is from genome assembly GCA_020662805.1 of Glaucomys volans. Lineage (NCBI taxonomy): Eukaryota > Metazoa > Chordata > Mammalia > Rodentia > Sciuridae > Glaucomys > Glaucomys volans. Next base: position 4,086 of record JAJEJO010048431.1, on the reverse strand, counting down.
TTATACCCAGCAAAACTTACCTTCAGATTTGATGACGAAATAAAAACCTTCCATAAACAAAAGTTTAAAGAATTCACAAAGAGAAAGCCTACCCTACAGAATATTCTCAACAAAATAATCGAAGAGGAAGAAATGAAAAATAACAATCTCAGGCAATATGGGGAGGAATTACCCTAAAGAAAGAGTCAATCAAAGGAGAAACAAAGTTAAGCTAAAAACCCCAAAAAAGCTAAAATGACAGGAAATACAAGGCATATCTCAATAATAATTCTGAATGTAAATGGCCTAAACTCATCAATCAAAAGACATAGACTGGCAGATTGGATTAAAAAGAAAGGCCCAACAATATGCTGCCTTCAAGAGACTCATCCCATAGAAAAACATGCCCACAGACTAAAGATGAAAGGTTGGGAAAAAACATACTATGTACATGGACTGAGTAAAAAAGCAGGGATTTCCATCCTCATTTCAGATAAAGCAGACTTCAAGCCAAAGTTAGTCAGAAGCGATAAAGAAGGACATTTCATATTGCTTAAAAGTAGCATAAATCAACAGGACATAACAATCATAAATATTTATGCACCAAACAATGGTGCATCCATGTATGTCAATCAGATCCTTCTCAATTTCAGGAACCAAATAGACCAAAACACAATAAAACTGGAGGACTTTAACACTCCTCTCTCACCTTTGGACACATCTTCCAAGCAAAAATTGAACAAAGAAACCATAGGATTCAATGACACAATCGCTAATTTAGACTTAACAGACATATATAGAATATTCCATCCACCAAAAAGCAAATACACTTTCTTCTCAGCAGCTCATGGCTCCTTCTCTAAAATAGACCATATGTTATGACCAAAGCTACTCTTAGCAAATACAAAAACATTGAGATATTACCTTGTATACTATCAGATCATAATGGAATGAAATTAGATATCAATGATAAAGTTAAAAACAGAAACTACTCCAAGACCTGGAGATTAAATAATATGCTAATGAATGATGCATGGATAACAGAAGACATTAGGAGGGAAATTGAAAGATTCTTAGAGGTCAACAAGAACAAAGATACAATATATCAAAATGTCTGGGATACTATGAAAGCAGTGCTAAAAGGAAAATTCGTTGCATGGAGTTCATTTAATAAAAGAATGAAAAGTCAACAAATCAATGACCTCACATTACAGCTCAAAGCCCTAGAAAAAGAGGAACAGATCATCACCAAAAGTAGTAGAAGACAGGAAATAATCAAAATCAGAGCTGAAATCAATGAAATTGAAACAAAAGAAACAATACAAAAAATTGACAAAACAAAAATTGGTTCTTTGAAAAAATAAACAAAATTGATAAACCCTTAGCCACGCTAATGAGAGAGAAACCCCAAATTACTAAAATTAGTGATGGAAATAGAAATATTACAACAGACACAATTGAAATACAAAACATAATAAGAAGCTACTTTGAAAATTTATACTCCAACAAAATAGAAAACCTGGAAGACATCAACAGGTTCCTAGAGGCATATGAACCACCCAAACTGAATCTGGAGGACATACACAACTTAAATAGGTCAATTTCAAGCAATGAAATAGAAGAAGTCATCAAAAGCCTACCAACAAAGAAAAGTCCAGGACCAGATGGATTCACAGCCGAGTTCTACAAGACCTTCAAAGAAGAGCTCATTCCAATACTCCTCAAAGTATTTCATGAAATAGAGGAGGAGGGAACCCTTTCAAAATCATTCTATGAAGCTAATATCACTCTGATACCAAAACCAGAGAAGGACACATCGAGGAAAGAACATTTCAGACCCATATCTCTAATAAACATAGATGCAAAAATTCTTAACAAAATTTTAGCGAATTGCATACAAAAGCATATTAAAGAGATAGTGCACCATGATCAAGTGGGTTTCATCCTGGGGATGCAAGGTTGGTTCAACATCCAGAAATCAATAAATGTAATTCACCACATCAACAGGCTTAAAGTCAAGAACCACATGATTATTTCAATAGATGCAGAGAAAGCATTTGATAAAATACAGCACCCCTTCATGATCAAAACTCTAGAAAAAATAGGGATAGTGGGGACATTCCTTAACATTGTAAAGGCTATCTATGCTAAGCTCACAGCTAACATCATTCTAAATGGAGAAAAATTGAAAGCATTCCCCCTGAAAACTGGAACAAGGCAGGGACGCCCCCTTTGGCCACTAGTATTCAACATCTTTCTTGAAACTAGCCAGAGCAATTAGACCAAAGTAATTAGAGGAATACGAATAGGAAAAGAAGAGCTCAAGCTATCCCTATTTGCTGATGACATGATTCTCTATTTGGAAGACCCTAAGAATTCCACCAGAAAACTTCTGGAACTCATTAATGAATTCAGTAAAGTAGCAGGATATAAAATTAATGCTCATAAATCTAATGCATTTTTATTCATTAGTGATACATTCTCTGAAAGAGAAATTAGGAAAACTACCCCATTCACAATAACCTCAAAAAAAAAAAAAGAAAATACTTGGGAATCAATCTAACAAAAGAAGTGAAAGACCTCTACAAGGAGAACTACAGAACACTAAAGAAAGAAGTTAAAGAGAATCTGAGAAGATGGAAAGATCTCCCATGTTCTTGGATAGGCAGAATTAATATTGTGAAAATGGCCATACTTCCAAAAGCACTATACAAATTCAATGCAATTCCAATTAAATTCCCAATGACAGACCTCAGAGAAATAGAGCAAGAAATCATGAAATTCATTTGGAGGAATAAGAGACCCAGAAAAGCTAAAGCAATCCTTAGCAAGAAGAGCAAAGCAGGGGGTATCACAATACCAGAACTTCAACTATCCTACAGAGCAATAGTAACAAAAACAGCATGGTATTTTCACCAAAATAGACAGGTAGATCAAAGGTACAGAATATAGGACACAGAGACAAACCCACATAAATACAGGTATCTCATACTTGACAAAGGAGCCAAAAACATGCAATGGAGAAAAGACAGCCTCTTCAGCAAATGGTGCTGGTAAAACTGGAAATCCATATGCAGCAAAATGAAACTAAACCCATATCTCTCACCCTGTACCAAACTCAACTCAAAGTGGATCAAGGACCTAGAAATCAGACCAGAGACTCTGCACCTAATAGAAGAGAAAATAGGTCCAAATCTTCATCACGTTGGCCTAGGACCAGATTTCCTTGACATGACTCCCAAAGCACAAGAAATAAAAGCACGAATCAATGATTGGGATAGAGTGAAACTAAAAAGCTTCTTCTCAGCAAAGGAAACAATCAGCAATGTGAAGAGAGAGCCTTCAGAGTGGGAGAAAATCTTTGCCACATACACTTCAGATAGAGCACTAATCTCCAGAATCTACAAAGTGCTCAAAAATCTTTACACCCAGAATACTAATAACCCAATCAATAAATGGGCCAAGGAAATGAACAGACACTTTACAGAGGAAGATCTACAAGCAATCAACAGATTTATGAAAAAATGTTCAACATCCCTTGTTATAAGAGAAATGCAAATCAAAACCACCTTAAGATTTC